>PVIJ01003310.1:0-138132 GCA_004024925.1 Scalopus aquaticus
GCATGTTGGGTCTTATAGTTTACTTATTGTGATGTGTAAAGACTCCCCTTCATTTCCTTATCTTATTTAAAGCAGGTTTCTATATACTAATTTTCACATTTTGCCTTTTAATCAAGGCATTTCTCTGAAAGCACTGTCGATTAAGAATCAGCTTTATCCCAGATTCAGTGGCTTTCTGTTCCTTAGTGCCAGGAAAAACCTTCTCATTGGGATAATATTGGTTGCCTTAGTGTAACAAGAGAATTGGGAGAGAGTCCTCTTAGGCCTCTCTCACCTAGCTGACTTGGTCCTGACCAATGGAAAACTGTCTCATCAGCTGTCGCCTACTTCTATTGTGGGGAATTGTCACTTCTGGGTTACCTAGTAGCATGCAAGTCCAGTCAGGATTTGGCAATTTCTCAACATGGGTCACAGGAATCCAAGTTTATTCTCTGATGTTTCGTTTTACAAGAATCTATTAGCCATACTTGATAGGGGCATTTCCAGTGAAGTTGAAGAGATTCTTTCTGGGATGTCCTCAATGATATTAACCAAAAGGCCAGCAGTAACTGTAAGCAAGGAGGGTATTTCAAGCCACAAGGCCTAGTTGCTGGCTGGAGTACCCTATGGGTTAATGATGATCCCATGTGAATAAATCAAAAGCATTTTCTTCCCTTTTATACTCAAAAGGAATTTGATAATTGGGATGCCCAAGGATAGATGGGCTTATTAAATTCTCCTTTAAGGCCTTAAAGGCCATATGACTTTTTTCCTAAAAAATTTAGTCAGGGTTTCTGTTTTTTGAATAAAGTATACAGGGCTTCTCCATAACAGAGAAATTTGGAATCCAATTTTGGCAAAAATCAGATGGTCTGAGAAAATCTCACAGTTGATATTTACTGTGGAATTTGGGGTAATTTAGGATACCATGAAGCCTATCTGAATCTAGATATAGCCCTGCTTCTGATATTAGAGGCCCTAAATATTGAAACTGGGCTTAGGCAAACTGCAGGTCTCCTTGGTGACCTTGTGTATCTTCATGGTTAAAAGCTTTAGCAGGTGGGTGCTTTTTTTCTTTGGGGAGGCTCAGAAGGGAAAGAAGTGGATCATTCACACACTGCAGTAAGGCAGAACCTCTGGGAATATTTTGTGCATATCAGCCTTCAGGCTTTCTGAGAACTAAGAACCCTTAGTAAAACCCCAAGGCATCAGTGCTCCAGGTACGTCGTTCAATAAAGTCTCTAATAGAGGCCTCCCTGGTGGTGCAGCGGTTAGGCTTTGAGCTGTGGAGTTGTCCGCAGCAGTGATGTGAGTTCAACGCCCAGCCGGGGAGAATCCCACATGGCGCGGCAGACCTCTCCTGCCTCACCCGCTGCTCCCCTCAGCAGTGTATTTCTGATCTGCCTGTTCTGCTCCCCACTCTGTCTCTGGTGAAGCCTCTCACCACTCCACACCTCTGGCCTGTACCCCAGTTGTATGTATAAATAAATACAAATAAATCTTAAAAAAAAGTCTCTAATAGAGTTTCCTAGTCTTGCCAAAAAATTAGGACTTTATCTAAATCCTTTTCAGGAATTTTCCTACTTGGAAAATTTTATTTAGTGTTTATACTGACCTTCACCAAGAAGCATGTGAATTTGCCGAGGTAGGTTGAAAAATCCAGATCGATAAGTTTGCATAACTGTGCTAAATTCTTCAGCCAACCTACGAGAAGCCTCAGTTACTTTAGGAAACTGATTTCCAATTCAGCCTTAGTCCAGGGAACATAAAATATCTGAGGTTTGCCTGACTTACTGTGAAAGGGCAGGTCCTGGCAGGTTCAGAGGAGGAGAGAGTAGGGAGAAGTTCAGGGGAAAGGAGAGGTTCAGGGAGAGAATTAGGATGGAGAAGCTGAGAGTGTGGAGGAGTAGATGGCACAGAAGGGAAGAAGATGGCGCCGGGAAGTGGACCTGAGCCTGTGGCTGCTGATGTGAGTTGGAGATGAAGAAGTTTGGGAGGGGAAAGAGAGTGGAAGCCACTCTATCTGTCCATGTTTGTTTGCCTCAGTTAATTTTAAAGTTTTATTTTACAAAAAGGTGGGTCTTGACCCCTGACATTTGGAAGACACAAAATACCAATTGAAGTAGGTTTTCCATTCAGTTTTAGCGATTTTAGAAGCATGTATGCTCAATTCAGTTTTAAGAAAAGTATGTTGGGGGACTTCAGAGGTTCCCCACAACGACCATTGGTGTTTTAAATTGCCTTTGGTTAACTTGTTTCACTTATTTAGAAATGCACATGATTCTGGGTTCTGATACATTAAGCTGGTTGGGGTTTCTAAGAAGGAATGTCCTTAAGGTATTTAACTGGCATCTCATTTTCTTTATTTATTAAGGCCAGGAATTCCTAAAGGGCCAGTGCCCTTCAGAAATGAGCGATCTTCAGGAGGAAATCAGTCCAAAGACCAAACTGTGTACACATACACACATCACACAATTTTCTGATTAGCCCATATTCGAAGAACCAAGCTACATGCTAACCTGAGCTCTCACAAACACTGCACAATCCCAGATAAGGACCACCCATTTCTACTCCCCAGCAGGAGTAAGTAGCTTGATTTTGAAATTTGGGCTAATGGTTAGCACAGTTCCAATCATAGATGTCCTGATTTGTACTGAATTGCCATGGGTATGCCCCCCCCACAAAAAAAAAACAAAAAACCAAGTCCTTTGAGAAAAAGAAGTTTCCAGATACCCGCATGGGAGGAGTCAATGCCAAGTGGCAAAGCTTGAACTCAGAAGACTCACCCTCTACACTCCAGGACCAGTGAGAAAGCAGTGAGCTCAACGGGCTAGTTGAGCACTCACACTAGTTTTGCCACCAGCCTTGGAGTTGTTGGGTGTCTTTCTCCACACCCCTTGGTGGCGATCATTGGCTCCACGCTGATTTTACAACATGCTGATTTCACAACAGCTTTGAGACATGTTCAGATGCCTCTGTATTTTATAGAACAATTTGAATATGTCTCAGGTGTCTCAATCATCTTTAAAAATTCACTCAATTTGTTACAGGATGAGGAGCATTGGTACAGCTGCTGGAGCGGGCACATTTTCCCTGCCCCCACTTCCATGTTGCTAACATCTCCATCACCTTGGATTACAACTCCCAGCATGCCAAGAACTGGATTTCTTGAAATGAGGGTAGTTGGGAAGGAAGAAGGTGCAAGATAGATAGATAGATAGATAGATAGATAGATAGCTAGCTAGATAGATATAGAGAGAGGTGGAATGGAGAGGAAGGAGAAACATTTGGAACTGCTGCTCCTGGCACTTTAGTACTTTGGCAAGTGGGTTCTTCAAGGATTTTGGCAACCATCTTCCTGATCTCATGGTAGATTATTGAGTTTGGATGTTACATTGTGAATTTTAAGTTTTTCCTTCCCTTTCAGTCTTCTAGACCCTGCCCAACTTGTCACTTGGTTTCCCTACCAGGAAGTGCCTTGAACTTGTTTTCCTGGTGACTTTGCAACTCTTTGGCTGGCCTTTTTGACTGGGTATTTGCCAGTGAGGCGATGGGCAATTTTGGAGTTTGGTCAAGAGTTTCTAGTCTCTCTCCTATTTCCTTTGTGGGTGCAGATGGCCAGACACTTAGGTTTTCCCCCTTTAACAGTTTGGGGCCCTGGGGTACCCCTCAGTTTAGCCCAGAATCTTTTCCTACTCTTTTCCTCTCTGAGCTGCATTTTCTGGAAGTGACAGGTTTTCCATAAAGATAGCCTCAAATGGCTGGCTCCTTCACCACCGTCTGTGCTGGTTCTGGTAACATATTGCCTCCGCTTGCCTAGAAGTGATAGTGGTTTCCCTCTCTTGCTGGTCTGTGCATCTCACTATCCCTCACTGTTTCCCTTAACCCTCGTGGTTGGTGGACTAGTGAGTGCTTGGTAATTGGCAATTTCCACAGGTGTCAAAAGTTTTACAATAGTTAATTTCAAGTACCAACTTAAAATTCCTGAATGCAATATTGGGTGTAGCTGGTGTAGCCAGCTCCAGAACACTGACACTGATAACCACTCTGGTATCTTTGTAACTTGAAATACCTGGGTTTATGCTATTTCCTATCATTGCTTTGAGTGTCACAGATGATTTTCTTTTTCCCTTTTAGCTATTATTAAATAATAGTATTACAGTAAACACAAATATAAATATCCATATATATTTATCTCTGCACATTTGTATGTATTGATGGAGTTTAAATTCTGAGAACTAAATCAATAGCGCGTCAATTCAGTGTTTTCATGGATATTGCCTAATTGCTTACCAAAATGTCATGTCAATTTATAGTCCTTTAGAAATTTCCAAGAATGTCTTTCTGCAAAACTTCATCAACATGAGATATATTAGCAAGGATTTAAAAATATTAGTAAAAATGATAACTTGTATTATTTGCATGTCATTAACGATTTGTGAGGCTGAAAATCATTTTATAATTTTTCATTTGTTAAATTTCTTTTGCAAATGGGAGAGATAACATAGGAAGTTGTCTGAATCCTTTGGAAATTAAGTGAAGGACTGGTGGCTGCTCTCCTGGCAGGTGAAAAGGTGACATGAGCAATAGTTTGGGGAATGACCATATGAGGTTTCCCATTGCAATGGAAAGAATTCTGTTGATAAAGAGCCTGAGTCTCTGGTGTTTTGTTATGACTGCCCAATATAACTAACACAGCCTTTGCCCAGAGGGTGGTAATTCATGAGAGAAAACCATCATGGAGTTGTTCAGATCTAGGTCAAAAGAACTATATGGTGGTGACCTGCTGGCTCCCCAGGGCCTATAGAAGTGGGAATTAATAACCCAGGGATGGGACATTCCCAGTAATGAGAACTCTTCAAAGTACCCACAGAAGTCACCAGGGAAGAGTCAAGATCAAACATATTTTAGACCTAGAAAAGCACAAAATCAGGCCTCCCTGGTGGCACAAGGGGTTAAGTCTAAGCACTATGAAGCTACTGGCAGCCACTGCAGCACGAGCAGCACAAGTTCCATCCCAGCCAAGGAGCTGGCCCACATGGCGCAGCAGACCTCTCCTGTCTCCCCCGCTGCTCCCCTCAGCAGTGTGTTTCAGTAGATCCACCTGTTCTGCTCCCCACTCTGTCTCTGGCGAATCCCCTCACCCACCCCAACCCACCACTTCTAGCCTACACCCCAGTTCTTGTATGCATAAATAAAACCGATAAATCTTAAAAAAAAGAAAAGCACAAAGTCACCTGAAGATGATTTTCAACCCTTGATGAGGAAGAACCTCCCTCACTGAATAGGGCCAGAAGAAGACAACAATAAATTAGCTTTCCAGCGATATCCCACGAGTCCCAAGTGTTCAAAATATCCCATAAGTGACTCCCACATATGACTCTCCAGCCCATGTCTCCTTATAAATTCCAAGTCCACATTTTGAATTCTAGGTTTCCTACCTGATTGTAGCGGCAGGAAGGCACCAGGAGCAGCTTCTCTATGGAGCTGGCAGACGCGTCTAGGAGGAGTCCCGGAGCCCTCAGTGGCTTTTTAGTCTTTTAATTGTCTTTTGTAGGGAGGAAACCAGGTACAAAGCAGGCAATGGGGCCGGGGCCTGGAGTTTTCCCAGCCCCCAGCGAATCTTCACTCTCTCGGGCTCTCTGGCGGCACCCTGTGTCCTCTCCGCTGCACCCCAAACGATCCCCTGCTCCCAGCTCTGTTCTCTCGTGCCTCTGCTGCTTCTCCTTCTGCTGCTGCTTCTGCTTCTGTGACCCCACCCTTATAAGCCCAAGCTCTCCAGGCCCAGCTGTGCCCACTCACACACGCCCACTCCCTTCTCCAGGTGCGGCCATCAGGCATGCGTGTAGGCCTGCAGAGGTCTATCATTGGTGGGAGGGCGGAAAATCCTGATTATTGTTCCACTTACCCTACACTGATGTACTTACCATTTAATGGATGTTTTAAAATGCAAATATTCAACATTGAATTTGTTTTCCTGCCCCTCCCACCCCCCCATAAACGTTTCTACTGAATTCAAAAAGTAAAACTGCTCTCCATTTTGTTGCTCATTTCATCAATTTAGGGGTCAGAGTCATATTTGCCTTTTTTCTTATTTATGTTTCCTCTACTCCCAGTTAAATCCTATTAATTGGAGCCCCTCGATATATTTCCTTTCATGCCCATTCTCTTTATCATCCCTCAGTCCCAGCCACCTTTATCTCCTGCCTGATCTAATGCATTCACACATTCACTGACCATCCTTATCCTCTTTTCTCCTTCTGGTTCTTTCTCTTATATAATAGCCAAATCACAAGGGCCTCCCTGGTGGTGCAAGGGGTTAAATCTCAGCACTATGAAACCATTACTAGCCACTGCAACACAAGTTCAATCCCCAGCCAGGGAGGTTCCCACATGGCACAGCAGACCTCTCCTGTCTCGCCCGCTGCTCCCCTCAGCAGTGTATTTCAGTCAGTCTGCCTATTCTGCTCCCCATTCTGTCTCTGGTAAATCCTCTCACCACCCACACCTCTAGCCTACACCCAACTTGTATGTATTAATAAATAAATCTTTTAAAAAAAAATAATAGCCAGATCACAAAATAAAGATCTGGTCATGTCTCCTTCTTAAAACCCTTCATTGCTTCCATATGGTCTTGGGATAAAATTCTAAATTCTGAGTGTGAACTGAGAAGTTCGGAGTAACCAGCATCTGCCTACATCACCAACATAAGCGTTTCTTGTTTTCCTCATCACTTGCCCCAAGGCCTTTTTTCAGTCTGTGGAAAGCGCAAGCTCATCTTTAAACTCCGACTTTTGAACATGCTCTGTCTGATATACTTGTCCCCTCTCTCTTTGTCTGTCACTAAGCTGCAGCCTAAATTCAGTTTCCTTCCTGATTTCTCATAGTATATTCATTCACTATTATGCTCTCTAATAACATTTTATTACCCCCCATCTTTATCATTCTAATTCTAATTTAAATAGACATTTATGTGATTATTATTTACTGTTTGTCTCTGGCATAGACTATAAGCACCATGAAAGCAGAGACAATACTTATCTTACTCCCCATTGTGTCTCCAGCACTCAGTTTAATGACTGACACAGGGAAGGGACTCAGTAAATAAATATTGTATGAATAAATGACTGAGACAATTCCTATAAAGGAATAATTTCAGAAAAGGCCCAAGGGAGTGTATCCCTTAGTCAAAGATATATAAATATACAGCTTCTGTTTTTCCTTCTATCTCCTAGGAAAATCAATTTGACTTTAAGTTTGAACATCTCCCTAAGACGTAGGACTCAGCTGTTAAAGGTTACCCAACATAGAATTGTTTCCACCATTAGCTTTATATCAGCAAGGCTATGTCCACCTTCATCCAAGTTTCAGTGGCGATCTTAGGTCACTTCTATCAAAAGCATCAATTAGGAGTGGAGAGGGGGATTTTTAATACCATTTTTAAAAAAGTTCCCTAACTTTAATAGAGGGTTACACTAAAGTGAATTTGTTTATTTAATGTATAATATCCACAGCATGACTATTTAATTTTGTGTAAAGAAAAAGAGAATGCTTCAACTTACTTTTCAATGTGTAGCCCCAATCTAGAAGCTTATAATAGAATCACTGCAGTTCTTGCCCAAATATGGTGACATAGCACTTTAGGTTGAGGAAATTGGCTTGAATCCACAGTTGGAAATCCAGACTGCATGTAATAAGGCCTCTGTGAGTCAATGTGTGTGATTGTTGCAAAAGTCTGAATGAAGGCCAATTGTCCATAGTTCACCATTTCCAATGAGATTTTAAAAGCATGATTAATTTTAGACTCATCATTAAAAAACAACAATAAAAAAATCTAAAACAACAGTAAAAAAACCTCTAGTTAGAGATGTACACGATACATTCAGACTGTTCAAAATAGTCATTGTAATATTTATATCTACCCAGATTATTGCTAATAACAAAGTCTACATCTTATTTGAGACAAAGTGTTGACTGTTCAAAATAGTATATAGGGTCACAGAAACTTGTCAACATGCTCAAAATTAGAATTTATATCATTACCATTTATTTTTGGATTTTTTCTTGAATGCCAGGCCAATATTTACAGACCAGGGGCCGAGTTGAACAGCAGCCAGCACTGTGTGGCATGTG
Organism: Scalopus aquaticus; assembly: GCA_004024925.1. Lineage (NCBI taxonomy): Eukaryota > Metazoa > Chordata > Mammalia > Eulipotyphla > Talpidae > Scalopus > Scalopus aquaticus. The sequence continues at coordinate 8,113 of PVIJ01003310.1, forward strand.
GCTGCCTTCGATAGCATTTCCTGAACGGACTCCACTCCCGTCCTTCTCTCTAGGCCAAAAGTCTCTTTCATACCTGTACAGCATCTGGAAATTTACCATTAAACTTCAATGCCTTTAAATTCCTTAGGGTTAGAATAGCCTGCCTTCTGTGAAAATCCAGATATTGCAGGGAAAGGCAGTAACACATCAGTTAATTGTCAGTCACTGCCAACTTATCTGGAAATAAAAGACTAGAGGGTCTATTATCATTCATTCATTCTTATTAACTTTTTTGCTGTTGAAAGCTAATCCATGTTGGTTTTACCTTACTTAATGAATCATCGTGGGTAACGCAAAATAGTCCTTGTAAAGTGACGTGCAGCTTGTAAAGCACGTTCCACACACTGTCTCTTGAGACAGGGCACAGGAATGCTATGAATGAATGGAAGGAAGGAGGCATGCCCAGAATTATCTGGCAGACTTGAGGAACCACAGCATGAGGGTCTTGTGTTTGTGCTGTAGTGGGCTGGAGAGAGAAAGTGAAAAAGAAAATGGAATGGAAACATACAGAGGTCTCGAAATGTCCTTTGTCCACATTACAGTTTTTTCCAAGAATGATTTTTATGTGAGGTTTGCCTATTGGATTAAGAGAAACACAATTAAAATGATTTTGAAGTGTCAAGGGGAAAATCTCCATTTGGATCTGTCTTTCTATATGATGTCACTGTAACCAGTGCAAAAGCAGAAATTTTTGCAACCAATTAAAAGGTCTAAATCATATTTCTAAAATATAATGAACCATTTTTTGCTGTTTTTAATGCTTGAGTAGGTAACAGAAGTGACCAGTTCTCACATCCAACACATTTAACTTTAATCAGAAAGTCTTAGTACCTAACAGGTTTTCAAGAGTTGTAACAAAATGCACAAAAATTTCACTGAACTACACATTAGTGATCAGCCAGTTTAATGTTCTCTTGTGCTACAACTAGCAATGTTTTCACCTTGAATTATTTTGGTGAAAAATAAAAAGTATCTGTATTTTGATCAAACAATTATTTTCCAAACTGCAGCTGACAATTTTTTTTTTTTTTTTTTTTACATACAAGCTGGGGTACAGGCCAGAGGCGGGGCAGCGAGAGGGTTCACCAGAGACAGAGTGGAGAGCAGAACAGGCAGACCAGAAGTACACTGCTGAAGGGAGCAGTGGACGAGGCAGGAGAGGTCTGCCCCACCATGTGGGATTCTCCCCGGCCGGGCATCGAACTTGCGTCGCCGCTGCAGACAGCTCCACCGCGCAGCGCTCAACCACTGCGCCACCGGGGAGGCCCAGCAGCTGACAATTTAAGCCTCTCAAGTTTCTGCTTATAAACTTTTAGGTACTGTATCTAAAGAAATTTTAAGAAATGATGACAGCATATATGTCTGTTGGAGTAACAGACACAGTGTCGATGTGACATATATTTGTTATGCCACATGGTGTCTGGGTAGCTCATTACAGCAGTAGACTTAAAGAAATTCACCTTATGAAGCCGGCTAACTCCAGGTTCCTTTGGTAAAGTCTATAAAATTCCATTTGTGGTAAAATAAGTTAGTCCTAGATGAAAAACTTAACTGAAAAAAGATGTTAAGTAGCTGAAATTTCCATTATTATGAAATCCCCATGGTGTCAAAATTTTTATATGCCACAACAATCAGCAATGTAGCATTCACTTTGCTCATTTAAATGGCACGTGTGATTGCTGTCTAATAGTACAGTTTTGCTATTTTAAAAACTTAATTTTAAGTGTGGTTCTTTTTTCATTTTCAGGGCCTCATTGGTTTGGTAAGTTTCTTCTCTAATTTTGTTGATATTAGTTTTCTTTTCTCCCCCAATCTCTGTTCCAAAGATCCCACGTTAGTGTTTGGCTTGGCTTTAGGATTTTTTTAAGCTTTGAAAAACACATAATATTGTTTTATTACTGAATGAGTTTCACATTATACAAATGGTATTGCATCACAGGGCATGTTGGTCTCTTAAGTTTTGGTATCCAACACTGTGTTTCTGAGATTCAATCATGTTTTGTATGTAGCTGTAATTATGGATTTCGATACTGTGTAGCATCAAAATATAGCCCATACTATGCATGTACATGGGCAAGAGAGTTACTTGTAATTGTCAGGTCTTCATCTTGGGAAACTGGGCAGATAGGAGGCCATTCTTTATACAGAAAGTCCAAAATGAGGAATAGGTGTTAGGGGGAAGTCAACGGTTTTAGTGTTGAGTTTGAGTTGCCAAAGGAACATTTAAATGGAAGTCTAGAGGGAGAGGGTATTTGGCTCTGTGAATAAGCCTTGGATTTCAAGGAATGGATTTATAATAGAAATCATGATTTTAGAGTCATCAGCTTAAAAGGCAAAATGGATGATATTACCTTGGAAGGATGCTTAGGGTGAGAAGTCACAAGTTCTCTTGACAGAAATCAAGACCCCACCAACATGTAAGTTGGGGGGTGGGTAGGGGAGAGGGAAATCACATGTAGTTGTCACACAAAGAAATGATGCATTAGAGTGAGGTGGGAAAACCACTTCTCATATGTCAGATCTGACCAGCTGCCTGTTTTTATAATGCATGTTTTATCAGAACACAGCAATTCTCATCTGTCTTTGCAGTATCTGTGACTACTTCTGTGCCACAAAGGCAGAGCTGTGTAATATTTACAGAGACTGTATGATCTGCAAAGCAGCAAATACTCACTATCTGCCTCCGTACAGAAAATACTTGCTGACCTCTTCATTAGACAGTGAAATTAAGGGGTAAGGAGAGTGACTCTGAGATTCTTAATATTTCTTCTTGGTAATATAAACAGCTTATGTAATCATGAGAATATCCTGTGTGTTCAATAAGCATAAATTTTGTAATTCTATGAAAGTGCTTCATGTTCCTTCATTTCTTTTGAAGATATCATTTTCTTAATATAAATCTACTGGAGTCAGATTTGCTTTTTTGTGAAAAACACAACTTTGCTTCTGTTTGCTTGTTCTTCCCTGCATGGTATGATTAAAGTTGAAGAGCTCCTGCATTTTGTATATTTGAGTTCCTCTGGGCATGATTACACATGATTTTATGCGGTGTATGCGCGTTGGTAAGAACGAAAGCTCTTTTCCATTATATATTTTTTAAATCCACTTTAATAGTGACTGAAGCCTTCTAGAAGTGTCGGAAATGAGATATCTGTCAGCTCTCAGATAAGCAGCTGCTGTTTTCTACTTCAAGTTTGAGATTCTGTTCTCGTATAGCACATTGCTTCCCCTCCCCCCCTTTTTTTCCTTAACATTCTTTGTGAGGAATGCATTCACATTGTAGCTCTCAACTTTCTGAAACCTTCCTTTGGAGCTGATCTGCATGGGGAACAAGTTGCCAATATAAATAGAGGATCTAAAATTTTATTTCTATTAATGAGTTTATATTTCTTCTCTTTTAAAACTGATTTTTATTAAAAAGTCACATTTTTTAGTGTGCTGCCATCACTGAGATAAGTTACTATCAGCTCTTGTTGAATTCTAAGAAATCAAATTCCTAGGAAAAAACATTTATTCATTTTCTGTGCCCGAACAAGTATATAGATTTTTAATATGTTTAATGGATTAAAAAGAGCATTTGATACACAGGTGTTTGTGTATAAAATTGAATTTCCAAGATTAATAAAGAAAGATGTTAAAATTGGATACTAGGGTCTCCCTGGTGGTGCAAGGGGTTAAGTCTCAGCACTATGAAGCTACCCACAGCCACTGCAGCATGAGTTTGATCCGTGGCCAGGGAGCTTCCCACATGGTGCAGCAGACCTCTCCTGCCTCGCCCACTGCTCCCCTCAGCAGTTTATTTCAGTCGATCTGCCTGTTCTGCTCCCCACTCTGTCTCTGGTGAATACTCTCATCTTACCCCCCACCTCTGGCCTGCATCCCAGGTCTTGTATGCATAAATAAATAAATCTTTTTTAAAAAAGGATACTATATATGCTATAATACAGTGGCAATGAACACTGTGCATTGAAATCAATTAGGAACTCTAAACAGAAGCTGATGCCTGGATTGAACTCCCCAAATATTTTGATTTAATTAGTCTAGAGTACACTCCAGGCATTGGGATTTTTTCTAAAGTCCCCCTAGGTGAGTCTAATACGATGCCAAAAATTGAGAACTATTACTAGAAATAAGTATTTAAGGACACGATAGAGTGTGGTGATGGGAGGAAAGTTTAGAGATCTTAACAAACATATCAGTCTACAAATTTGTTACGTGGGAGCAATTGGAAAGAAGTAGACAAAATCATACTGACCTGGTGGAAGGGAATTATCAGGCTTGGTTATAAAATATGGAATGTGTGGAGTTTAGGAATTTAGAAAAGTACCAGCATATCATCAAAATCTGTTACAAAATCAAGAAAGTAAGAAGGGAGAAAGAGCAGAATGCTTATGTTTGAAAATCCTTAAGATCCCAAAATGGCTGGTTAGTGGTTAGTGGTTCCTTCTCCTAGGGTACGGAGTATGAGAAAATCCTAAGTGTAGAAGCAGCAAATTGTAAAGAAGTTCAGAGAACCGATGACCTGGTACTGCAGTTCTTAAGCTTCAGAGATCACCGGAATCCTTTTAGTAGATCTGGGGTAAGACTTGAAATCTATTTCTCACAAGTTCCCAGTTGTTATTGATACTGCTGGTAGAACATTCGTCTTTGGGACTGCAAGTTGTCAACAGTGATGAAAGTCTGGATAACAGACTTGGGCTTTGGGGCAGAAAGGGATAATATACCCTTTGCGTGGGGCAGGTACATTATGATGAAAAGCAATTGTTCACTTTGGGTCTGTGCACACTCTGGAGGGCCTGTTTGGGTCTGCTTTCATCTCGACATTTTAACCTTGTGTCCTTACCTTTGAATAAAAGTCATGAGAGGAAAGTCACATCATTTAGCTGTTTCTATGGACTTTACTGACTTTGTAGCAGCAGTTCAAATTCCAGGTACTTTTTCCTTGTTCTTTTGGAAGAGTAGACACTTGATTGGATCATTTCATTTTCTCTAAGCTGGATAAAGTAACCACCTACTGACATGTTCTTGGTGCTTGGCAGTGACTCCCATCTGGTACTTGGTAATTTAGACGTGACAGCTGGCTTCCTTTAACTGAGTCATGCTGGACGATGTCTTCATTCTAGTAAGTTCCTGGGCCAGCCTTGACAGCTGATTGGGAGACAGAGATGTAGTCACATAACCCAGGCTCTGTCTGCACTTTTAGAAAAGTGTGGTTGGTGACTGGCACCCATCCTGTACACAATACTTGCAGAAAAGTAATTTCTCATTCCAGGTATTCATGGGGCTAGAAAACTAGCCAGTTCCATGGAGATTGTCTCCTACAAGGAAAGCTCTTACTGCAGTCTTCAGAGTAGTTGCCTCAAGGGAGACGTAGAAAACTCAGATAACGGTGAGACATAGTTCAGAACTATAAATTTTAAAAAAGGTTACACTGTTTTTTTAGTGCAGAAATGAATGGCAATGTTTAAACCTACCCTAACTACATAGACATGTGGATGGATTTGACTTTGAGGTTCATTATTTTTTTTGCCACTACTTTTGAAATATAAAACACATGTTATTCTAAGATAAAAAATTCATTAAAGTGTAAAGTGTTCTCCTATGCAATAGTAATCGATGGCTTTGCTTAAGATTTGAAAAGAAAGAGGGAAAATTGTTTCAGTCTTCAAATAAGGGAGAGCTTGATGGATGAAAACAACCTTTTAAAAAAAGCAGACATGCTCTTGAAATATAACAAAGCAAGTAAATGAGAATGAAGACCACATTAGAATTACCCTGTATAGCTAGCACCGCTGGAAATTCACTGTCTGCAAATAGGAACAAAGTGTTATTTGACTTGGCCTGGCTAATAACCGCTTTTGGGGGAGCACAAATTATAAGCAGTATGGTTATTTTTTTAAACACCCCCACCTTTCACAATTTAAATTCAATAAACGAAACACTTTTCCCATCTCCAGATGCCTAAAAAATTAGTCAACATTTTACCCATTATAGCTACCTGATTGTGGAGTGTCTAGTTCACAATCTGACAAAAATAAACAAATGCACCAAATTAGGAAAAGAAGCTTTGAGACAAAATTAGGCCATTTATATGAATCCTGTGTGCCTGGAGAACAGGTGAGAACTGTCTTTCAGTCAAGCTTGCAGCAATTCTGGGGAAAGAGTTCCAGCTGGGAACAAGATGATTAATTAGAGGTGTGCTTTTTACATCAAACATACATTCTTGGCTTGGAGCAATGTGGCCCAGGTGCTTCTTGAATGATGGGAAGGATTGCATGTCTATCCTCAAAGACTGAACATTCCAGAATCTCAAGTACAGCTTTTGGTTAGAACTCATGCTATCATAGAGTAAAATGGAGGCATAGAAGCTCTACAATGTTGTCAGTATTGAGTGACACCTTTCACCGGTGGCATTTGCTTCCAGATAAAGGCAACAAATAACATTTGGGACCACAGATTTAAAATGGAACTCTTCCCTTTGGAGTCTACTATGCTATAAAGTAAAAACAAAACAAAACTAGGTAACAGTGGGTTTTCAATCTTAGTATACCTGAGATTCCTCTGGAGTATTAAAAATGTCAGCTGTCATGCCACAGTCCCTAGAGAATCTCACTAATTGCTCAACACTGTGATTTATATCAAGGTGCCTCAGAGATTCTGGTTCTGTTGGTTTAAATTATGTTTAGAGCAAAGAAATATTCCTATCATGGTTTTGTATGAAAAAAGACCCTGTTCACTTACCAATGTCGAATCATTCATTTTGTACATTAAATAATATTTACTGAGTACTTGAGCCCTGTGTTTGGTTATGGGAATACAAGCTAGTTGAATACAACCATCAACCAAGATAGCATTGATGAAAGCAACAATGACAGCTAAGGGTTAGGAAGATGGTGGTCTTGTTAAGGGAGGTATTAGAGCATCATACAAATGATCGTGAAATTACATCTTTATGGAAGTCCTATTATAAGGGGTACAGTGTTATGAGAGTGGGACAATCAAAATGATAGAATGTACCTCACTAGCTTGTTTAGGGTAAACAAAACTAGTTCTGAAGTTTAAAGTCTGAAAGGCTTTATTTTGTGTCTTACTCCTAGGAAAGCTTATTTGTCAGCAAGCTACTCATGCCCTGCTGTGTTACATGATGCTGGAAATGACATTTATGTTCTACATGTCCATGCTGAGATAACATCTAGGATTCTAAACCACAGGCTAAAATCAGAAATCTTTACTTTGAAGTGAACCATGCAATCAAATGAAAGAACTCAGAATGAGAATTCATGAGGCATCCATCAGAAACGTGCACGTATTAATCTAGAAGTGTAATCTTCATAAAAAAAAAAAGAGTACACTTTGTGAAGACTTTGAAATCTATTGCTAAATTCTTCTCACTCAGAATCTCCAAAGTTTTTGGAGATGCTGATGAGGGACCATGGAAATTTACTAGATCTGCATTAAGACGGTAGAAGACGATAGGTAGATTGCCGAGGAAAAGGTGCTCACTCCTAGTTGGAATACTATTAAAAATCTGAAAAGTTGCTGTTGGACTATTCCATTAGAAAATTGTTACCTTGAAAGTGGACTACAAAAAACGTCTTGGCCACTCTTCCAGTCTGAGGTTAAGTGCTGAGAATGCCCTGGAAATCAGAGAGGACTACCCCGCCTCAGGGAGCACGAGGTCTAATGCCTCCATGAATTTCTTGTGCGTATAATCAGTGACACGTGCTTTGATGATCATTCACTGTGCGTCAGGCTTTGGAGAGCAAAAGTTGAATTAATCATGAGCGCTCTGTCTAGGTGACACTGAAAATAGTCACCAGAATGTACATGGACCTTGAAACTGGAGAGAATTTAATGAAATCCCTACTTGACAAGAGTGTGGCTTGGGAATATCATGTAGTTTTTCTAGCCCCGATGGTTCTTCTATGATGTTGGATCGATACTTCCCTTCATAGGTTGTAGCGGACTCTACACACAGCGACTCTTCTGGGATCCATCTGTTTGTGCCCAGGGTGCCAATTCAAGACTCCTTGTGAATTCTCCACAACCACACCCTTTTAGCAGAGGGCTTACTCCAAATTTATGAGAAATGGGAGGAAAGGGTTGATATTGTACTTGCCCATATTTTCTAAAGATATCTTTCTCCTTTCTAGTTCCTAGCCAGGTATGGTCTGTAAATCTTTTCAGATCTTTGCGTTAGTTTTCAATCCCCACCCCCCCTTTAATGTAGATTTATTTATTTTGGCCCGAGATCCTCCCCGCTTGCCAACCCACATCATTCCAGCACCATATTCCATCATCCTTAGAAAAAAAAAGAAAGTTATGAGTGCATATGTGGATATGAATAACAATTTTCTCTGTCCCAGAATGATAAGAAATAATGCACACAAAATACCAGATCACACAGATGTTAGATGAAGGTTCCAGAAACACTATTAGGACCTTGATTGTCTTTCCTTGTTCTGATGTTTTTTAATAGCAATAATGTATTTAGGAAATGGTTTCATTTGAACAGTTCAAAACCTTTTGTAAACTTTATTATTTATTATGTAAAATGTCACAGAATCATTGTTTTGTGGATGAACAAGAGCACAGAAATATTCAAGTACTCAAGTATAGTTCCCTCCAAGAAGAAGAACAAAGCACTGGTTTGGCACCTAAACACGGTCATGCATGAAATTTGCATTCATTTTTCAGGTGTTAAATAGGTAGGTATTTGACTTTGTAAAATTCATAAGCCAGATCTTTCATTTAATGGTTATTGAAATGACTTACTATTTTGAAGAGGCCAATTCACTATTTACTACCTGAAAAGTAAGTCATTAAGTTGATTACTACACAGCATCTACTTAACATTCTGTTTGTAAAATTTTTAGCAAAGTCATTTTTATGCCCTCACTTCATTCAAAGTGAAGCACCAACTTCACTTTGAATAATTATAATATACTTTCTGTAAAAACTGTCTGTGATGAAGAAGAATACATTTCTTCAATATCTTTTTGATGTGATCTGTTTGAGTGTTTCAAAATGTATGTGCTTGGCAAGGCAGATGAAAGAGGGAAAAGAAGAAAAGAAAGAAGCTATTCAAGTTAAACCTGTGACAGTTTTTAAGGGCCTCTGATTAGTAGCAAAGTCTAGAATCTTATTTAATAAAAATAAGTCCTCTTTGATTTAATTCCCCTCCAGGATAGACTTTAAAATAATAAATATGCAGTGTGGTTTCTTTAATTTTATGAGTCAGGCTCTTTCCCAAATGTATTTCCCAAAAAGCTGGTGTTTTATTCAATAGCCTCAACCCCAAAGACTCTTTCTGTGGAAGGTCTTTTACCTTCTGGTTTCATGAAACATTGCGTTGAGGAACTACTGTACCCTAGAGCCTGGGCAGGTGAACTTTGAGGTTACTGTGTAAATACACACCTGGAGACTGTTGGTAGCTACTGACAAACACTGCCCTTAATTGCCTTTATTCCCCTTAACCCTCTATCCAGTTCCCTGAATACCGACCCCCAACACTGCCAACCCACATGATTTTTGCCACTTGTTTTAAATGCTTCGTATTATTGGAAAGTCAGGTGAGACTATTAGACCTGTCCTATTACCTTAATTTATTAAATTAATTTCAGTTGTGAGGATAACTTGTAGGCTCTACTTAGATAACTTCATGTTAACACAATAAAAAAATAACAAGATACTAAGATTCTACATTGAAACTTAAATTGAAACTGCCCATTAAATTATTTATATCAACCAATTTTGTGTCTGGATAGTGCTTGCTATGTGCCAGAAGCTGTCCTAACTATCCATGCATTAACTCAGTTAATGTTCACACTAACAAAAAAGAAGATATGAAGGTTGTCTTCATTTTACAGATGAAAAAATTGAGACACAGAGAAGTTCAAGCAGAAAATAAATGACAGGACCTTGTCCCTATGTGGTCTGCCTCTAGAGAACACACTCTTAATCCCCACAAGACTTCCTCTCTATAGTTACTTGAAAATTTGTAGAAAAAAAATATATGGGGTTCATAATGCTTAAAAAATTAAAAGGAATGAATGTGATAGGAGAATCAGACTCATTTTGCTTTCTGCTTTGTTTATAGTGAGCATTTCCCCCTACATTAAATTTCAGACTTTTCAGTTTAGACAAAGTGCTTAGACTAAACCTCAAGCCAGATGGGCAAAGCTGTCACTGGGCAGTGCTCCTCTCCACCAGTGGTGCGTATGCTGTGCTCTCTGGCAATCTCTAAGCAGGGACTGTCTTCTAGTTGGTGGGGGAGTATTAAAACATTACACGAGAGTGACTGGAGAGATGTGTTACTATTAACCACTTGAATGTCTTATTCTCAGAATGTGTTTTTTTATTCCCAAACCTCAGTGCTTGAAAAATGTTCAATACAAATGTCTTCACGGTTTTATGGGAAATTTAGATGACTATCACTTCACATTAATTGAAATTAGGCTACCCAAATCCATATGCATGTTTCGATCATCTGGAAGTTGGTTTCATGACTTGAATATTTTGGTATAGCCTAGCTTGCATTAAAATGAAATTTGGCTTTTCATATAACTAAAAGGAAACAATGTCTATGTAAAACACAAGACTGAACTAGCTGAACATTTAAACGGATATCAGTCATGAATTTATTAGGGCATTTATAAGTGGTTGTGATTGTGTGTATAGTGATTCGATGACTTTATGCTCACAATTCTCAACTGCCTTTCTTGTGCTTAGTTGTTGGATGAAATCAAAGGATAGAAGACACAGAGCATAACTGTTCAATTGTGTTCACGGGATATGGAAGAATTAGAATCATGCTTTAAATGAAAAGGAAGACATAAAATTAGCAAGTATGGAAAACTAAAATAAAGTATATTGGTACACAATTTTTGCTCGGAAAATTTACCCAGGATTAAGGAATAAAAAGGGTCTTCATCCAGACTTCCTCGACTTCCTCCTTTGTGTCAGAGTAATTTATAATAAAAATATCTAAAATCTGATTTCTGTATCATAGCAAGACCTCAGGACAGTACACATGGATTGTAGAGTCACACAGAAAAGTGCAGGTTAGAAGCCCAGGAAATATAGGAACACCAGGAGAACACATTTGAGTTTATGGGAAGTTGGGGGTCAGGTACAAACTATCAGTTAAGAACCAGATCATCTGCAGAATCTGAAAAAACAGAGCAAGCAAAGTTACAAAGCACCATGAACAAATAAAGATCTTGACAAAAAGTCAATAATGATTTTCTTAGGACTGCAGGGGATCATGGTCTGATCTTCCAGCAGGAAAGTTTGGTGGATGTGGGTGGTTAGGACTTAATATGGAGCAAGAGGACAAGCTGAAGGACAGTCCCTGGCATAGGCAGAGCATAACAAAAGTGACATTATATGTATAATACAATATATATATACACAATTATAACACAAATTATATTATTGTATTTGCAATACATGTCATTTCATTATAAATTATATTGTATGTTTATTTTAATATATATAAAATAAAATGAGGGCAGTATGTATATTACATATCATTAGTTACAGGTGCTTATGCTATACTGTATTAAAGTATACTTATACATTTTACATATGTATATTACAATGAGGGCAGTGCACTGGTAATTTGACAGCAAACCCCTCCAGTAACAAATTCACCAGGACCAGAGAATTTCAGAGCAAGAGGCAATGAATTGTGGGAGTTGTGAATCCAATTGCAGCATTGACTGTGTTCCCTCCTTGTGACCTTGGGCAAGCATCTTCTGCAGGATTCCTTTCTCACCCGTAGGAGTAGACAGGTTGGGTTAGATGCACTCAAACTCTTTCTGCTTCCAAGGACCAAAGAAAGGATGGGTCTCAAGGCAGTTGGATGTGTACCTGGAATAGAGACCCTGTCCCTGCGTGGTGCTATGTTCCCACTTGTGACTCCAGTGTGTACATAAGCAGAAGTCACTATGTTTTAATCTGACGTTTCCAAGTGCTCTTAAATTGTTGAATGGTCAAGAGTATACATAGGAGGGTTTCATATTTTCTTCTTTTGTTTTTGTGGGTTTTTTTTTTGTTTGTTTTATTTATGCAACTGCCACTGATGTATATCATCAAAGCCAAAGCTTGGTCTTCCAGTTTCACCTGTTTCTTCCTTATGGAAACCTTCCAGTTGTCTTCTGAAATATCTGCCTACATTGGTTAAGGAAGGATTACAGGGTAGTGAGGAAAGGGGGAGCACCAAAATCTGAATGTGGCTCTATCTTACATCACTGAAATGGCCAGAATCTTGCCAGAGCTACACTGGAGCCACTTGAGTTTCGTCTGAGTGACTGTTGAACATGAGGTGAAGATGGCCCAGAATGTAGATCAAAAATGTCATCATTGAATAGGAGAGTACAAGGATGATGAGTGTGTTTTGGCCTGAATTGTGTCTCCTGCACATCCATTGTTAAAATCCTTACCTCTAGTATCTCAGAATGTGCTTATATCTGAAGGTGGAGTCTATAAAGGTGCAATTAAGATTAAATGAGATTATATAGCTTAACCCTAATGGTAGAGAGAAGGCAACTATCTCCTCAATATAGACAGAGTACTCTTGCTAGCACCTTTGTCTTAGACTTCTGGCTACCAGAGCTGTGAAAAAATAATTTCTATTGTCTTGAGTTATCCAGACTGTGATTTTGTTATGGCAGTCCTAGAGAAAATATATGGCATCCAAAGTAATTCTCACCAATTCAAGTACAAAGAATCTTTTTATGTATCTTTATATCACCCCTAACACCTACTTATACCTTTAATAGATGTTCCTTATAAAAATGCTTTATTTTTAGCTTAACACCTTTACGGAGGAAATGTGAAATGTTGACATTTAGCAGGATTATATTTTAATTGCATTGTGCTTTTTAGGAGTCATGTTTCCTTTGAATCTTGGAAAAGGTGATGGAAAAATCTGAAATGAACCTGATACTTCTGTCATTTGTGTTGGTGGAATATCACCTTGTTGATGTGTTATTGTTTAAAACATCTGGGTAGAGTCATTTCTTTTCTGAAGAGTTTGTGGATTAGAAACAGATCCGTCCAATTTAGCAGCACACTCGGGAAGTCTAACACTCCGGTTTTGTCCCCCCAGCCCAGAGCACAGTGCTGAGTGAGAAGAATGCAGCTTAACGGGGGTCCCTGCTCAAGGCCTGGACAGGATCCCAAGAGCAATCATCCTGAGGGGAGGAAGCATCTTGTCAGGAGCAAGAGAAAAGTTGAGGGGCGAGCTGCTCTTAGAGACCATTTAATGTTCTCCCAGCACTTCTCTAAGAACATTAAAATCACAGAAAGTGTTGAGTTCAAATTCTGGTTTTGAACAGCAGGGCTGTGGCAGGACTTGAGAGACAGGGAGGAGTACAACTTACCTGTGACTTCTCAGAACCATGAGAGAAAATTCCGACAGCCAGTGCTGATTAAAGTCAATCTAACATCAAAGGGAAAAATATCCCGTTGCAAACAGTATGTCTTATTTTTAAATTTTATTTAATATTAATTTTTTACTAGGTAATGTTGGCTCATAATACTGTATATGCTTTAAGTGGATGGGTTCACAACTCCACAAATGTGTGTTATCACACCACTCCCACCACCGAAGCACCATGAATTCTCCACCATAGCCCCTTGGGTGCCTCCCCATTTTGTGCACCCTTGTCCCCCTCTGATAGGCTTATTGATAAATGGAAATAAGTGAGTATGTATATAAATGCATAGAGATAAATAGTCTAGTTATAATATTTAAAATTTCCATTAATCATTTCTTAAACGTAAATTTTCTTCTTAGTGAAATAAGCATTATTAATCTTTTGCATCAGAAAAAAAGAAGCAAACAAGTCTTGCAAAGCTCATTTAGAAAGTGAAATCAGAATTCAGGAGTGGTTGCTTTGAGGCCCTTATAATAAGAGCTCACCCTCAAGCCCCTTCCTTCCAGAGAGGCTAAATGATGATGCATTTCCAACTAACTGCATTCAGGCGTCTGGAGAATTAGGGCTACATCATTGCCCTAGAATATAAATGAATGTTCTTTCACCAAAGGACACCATAAACAGATGTTCTCCTTCCCCCTCCTTTAACTATAAAACAATTTTGTTGTTGTTTTTGTTTTTAAAAAGGATCTGTCGTCATATTTCAAAGGAACTTTCATCCCCTGAGGGGCAAGGGAATTAATATTTATGATGTATTGCTATTTGCCCCAAACCTGGCATATGTTATGTCATTTGATACTTAAAGTAACCCCAAATGAAAGGTGAGGAAAGAGTCTCAGGAGGGTTCTAAAGTTCCCCGAAGACGACCAAGGGAATAAGTACATAGCCAAATTTCACCCTTGATCAATAAATCTCTATAGGTCTTGTTCCTTCTACCTCATTCACTATTTCTCAAATGCCGTAAGAATGATGGTTAGACGCTAAACATATTTTTGAAGACCTTCCTGTTTGTTTATTAGCAGCTTTTCAACTGGTTAGAGAAATTTCATCAAATTTGGAAGGGATGACCTGATTTTAAAAAGGATACCATGTGGCCCATTATGAGCTTTATTGGGGGACATATCCATAGGATAATGACTTCAGGCAAGTGGAGGAAAAGATTCTTTCATGGGCAAGTAAAGATGACGTCCAGCAAGAAAGGCATTTGATGGTTAACCAGGGAAGGGATATTTAATCCAGGGCAATTGAGAAGGGCGCCATGTCAATCTACTAGGGTTACCATAATCAAATATCATCAACTGGGTAGCATAGACAACAGAAATTTATTTTCGCACAGTTTCGCACAAAGGTGCCGGGATGTCCAGTTTCTAGAGACGATTCCTTTGATTTTCAGATAGCTGCTCTCTCCTCCTCATACCAGTGAAGTCACACAGTCTTTCTATTTCTCCTTCTGATTTATTTCTTAGAATAATTCTCTTGAGGCCCATTCATGTTGCCACAAACGGCAAGATTTCAACTTTTTTATAACTGAAGAGTAATTCATTATACATGTGGACCACATCTTTTTTATCCCTTCATCTATCTATGTTGCTTAGAATATTTTCATTTCTTAGCTATTGGAATAATGCTGCGATGAACATAGGGGTGCACATTTGATTTTGAAAATTTGTATGTGTATTTGTGTAAATGCCCAGACATGAAATAGCTAGATCATACGGATTTCTTTCCTTAAATTTTGAAGTATCTTCATTCTGTTTTCCCTAGTGATTGTACCAATTTACATTCCCATCAATGGTGTACAAGAGTGCATCCTAATGTATATTTGTTGTTTCTCGTCTTTTCAATAATTGCTATTCTAACTGGCATGAGGTGATATATCATTGTGAACTGGATTTGCATTTCCATGGTAATGATGAAAGCATCTTTTATGTGTCTGTTTTTCAGGTTTACTTTGGTCCAATGTCTATTTAGGTCCTCTGCCCATTGTTTTAAATCATGTTGTATATTTCTTTGTTATTATGTTGTAGTACAAGTTTCTTGTATATTAATTGCTTGTATATTAATTCCTTGTCCAATACATGTTTCTTTAAATACTTTTTACTCTCAAATCCCTAAAATTTCCTGCAAGTGTCTATTTCATCAGAAGTCAATCACACCCAAATTGCAAAAGTTCATTTCTGATTGAAATGGTTCAGAAACTAATATGGAAGTATTCAGAGTGAGTAGCAGCAGAAGTTTGGACATATGCACTATGAAGTGATTAAAAACACAAAAGAAATATTTAGATAAACTTCATTTTTAAACTTGAAAAAACTGATTGGGTTTCTATTTTATCACTGTCCAATAGAAATATAATGTGGACCATATAAGTATTGATAATTAAAAATTTTCTAAAATCACAATGAAAAAAGGTAAAAAGAAAGAGGTAAAATTAATTTTAGTAACATTTTACTAAGCTTAATATATTAAAAAATATTCAACATGCAATCATTATAAAAATTAATAATGAGTTATGATTGTTTGTGTACAAATTCTTTGAAACCCTGTGTATAGTTTGTGCTTACAGTATATTACAATTTTCACTGGAAACGCTATTTTCATTTAGACTTAATAAAATTTACATTTAGGAAATAGATTCACATATCTAGTGTTCAACTGAAACATACAGAAGCAACTTCGAAAAACTGTGACATTCAAGCCATTCCACTCGTAGGTATCTAACTGAAAAATAAAGAAAACTCACTAATTTGAAAGGAAACTTGCACTCCTATATTTATTACAGCACTATTTACAATAGCCAAGCTATGGAAACAACCTAAATGCCCCCAGATAAGTGGATCAAGGAGATGTGGTATATAGATACACAACAGAATACTACTCAGCAACCAAAACAGGTAAACCACCCATGCCATTTGCAGCTACATGGTTGGATTTGGAAGGGATTATGCTAAGTGAATGAAGCCAGAAGGAGAAAGATAAACACCAGATGGTGTCACTTATATGTGGAATATCGAAACACCAAGAAAATAATCAAAGGCAAACATTAAACCATCCCTTGAAAGTTGACCATTGATCTGAGGCATCCAGAGGAGGAAAGGTGAGCAGAGTGGGGAGAGAGCACAGTAGTCTATGGAGGAGGACTAAGGGTGCTTTGGTGATGGGCGCAATATGGTGACTACACTTGCCGGGGATATACTATACTTCTTAAATACCAGCAGTGATGGAAACCAATGGTACTTCAATAAAAAAAAAAACAAAACTTAAAATAAATCCTGGTGTCTACATGGAGTTTGACATCACAACTGCTTGCCCCCTACTTCTGCTTCATCCCACCTGGAGGCTTTCTGCAGGCAGTCTTTTCCAACTACAGGGTAGTTTTCTGTAAAGTGGGGGTGAATGACTGATCAGAGTAGTCAAATTGTAACAGGGTGGTCCCCAGAAAAAGGTAGAGTTCCAGGTTCCTCGCCCCACAAGGGAGAGTGAGGCTGAGCAGGACATAAGAAGCTGGAGAAGGAAAGAGAGAGAGGGGAGACTAGAGAAGGAAGGGAGCAGGATGGGGAGCCAGAAGAGGCACCAGGAGCAGAGAGACATGTGAAGAAACTGCACTGGCCTGGACTGATTGAAACAGATGTGGGTGACAGACCCACGAGGGAAGCTAACAAAGGCAACGTTGATCTGGATTTTTATTTTGCTTTTTCCCTCCCAGATTTGTCTGGCTGCTTCTGACCCTTTTCTATGTGTCCATGATGAAAGGTGTTTTAGACTCATGGGAGGCTTTTGGGCTTTGCTTTGGGCCAATCCCATTTGTGTGGACTTTTACCCACGAGGGGATGGGTAACTTTGCTTGATATTCTTTGTCTCTTCTGCACTGTACACTGATTATATTAAAGTTTGTTTCCACTTAAGTCCTATATGTTTTGTATTGATGTGGCAAATGGCAGAACCTATTTAGAGCGGGAAGGTTTGGGGGTTCTAGGGTGCCCCTCTCTCTGCCCTGTAACAGACTATATTGATAAATTATTTTAGTATTGCTTTATACTCAGTAGGCGTAATTTCGAACATGAAAACACATGAATGATAAAAAATTAAATTACTTTATCCATGGAAAGACTGAAAACTAAAGAAATAAATGTCTTAAATGTAAAAAAAAAGTGTGTTCAATAATTTAATCGAGTTTGTCTTTAAGTTGATTTACATTGAAAATTTTAAAATATGCATAAAATTAAAAATTTTAGTTGTTACCAACTTTGTAAAAAGTGCTGTGGTTGGGCCTCCCTGGGGGCACAAGGGGTTAAGTCTAGCACTATGAGACTATCCGCAGTTCTATCCCCGGCCAGGGAGCTTCCCACATGGCGCGGCAGACCTCTCCTGCCTCCCCCGCTGCTCCCCTCAGCAGTGTACTTTAGTAGATTCACCTGTTTTGCTTCCCACTCTGTCTCTGGTGAATCCTCTCACCACCCTACACCTCTGGCTTACACCCCAGATCTTGCATGCATAAATAAATAAATCTTTTTTAAAAAAGAAAGTGCCATGGTAGCAGGCAAGATGAACTGACCATAAAGGAAATATATGTTAATAGGAAAGAGAAAGAATGTGTAGCATGCTGGTAAGTCCAGTGGGTGTTCCAAAATGGTAGTGGTTATTTTTGAGTGTGGGATGAGGTTAGCCTTTAAGAAAGAGGGAACATTTCAGAAATGAGTGCATTAAAGATATCTGAATTGGGTATTTCAGATGAAGATGTAAACATTAGTTAAAAAAAAAAAATACAGAGGGCCTCCCTGGTGGCACAGAGGTTAAGCGCTGTGCTGTGGAGCTGTCAGCAGCAGCGATGCGAGTTCGACGCCCGTCCAGGGAGAATCCCACATGGTGCAGCAGACCTCTCCTGCCTCACCCGCTGCTCCCCTCAGCAGTGTATTTCTGATCTGCCTGTTCTGCTCCCCACTCTGTCTCTGGTGAACCCTCTCGCCGCCCCACACCTCTGGTCTGTACCCCAGCTTGTATGTATAAATAAATAAAACTTTTAAGAAAAAATACAGAGCTAGGAAACTTCTATAAAATAGGAGCACATGATACTGGAAAATAGTGAGGAAACATTTAGAACAAGATAGTGCCAGGTGAGAGGAGTAGGAGTCGTTTCACAATCCTTGGGGGGCAGTGGAGCTGCCTGAACCTGGATTCACTAGGATGGGCCTGGTGCTTGAGTCTGCAGTGATGGCGAGGGCCTGGCTATGCACGTGCAGATCTGGGCTTGGGGTGAGAGGGGCCAGCCAGATGCCAGGGACCACACAGTGTAGCTGATGTCTGGATCCATCGGGCCAGGAGCCTGGTGTGGGGAGCTGGCCTGGAATTTGGTGAAGCACTAGGGCAAGTCTGGAGCTGCGGGCTGTGAAAGTTGGCCTGTTACCTGAGGCTTCGGGGGCTGGCCTGAAGTTGGGTTTGTGGGAATGGGTCTGGCTCTGGAGCAGACCAGGGGCCTGGGACTGTGGGAGCCGGTCTGGGGCTGGAACAAGTTAAAAGACAAGATCTTGGCAGTTGGTCTGTGCTGGGCCTGTCGGTAGCTTGGGCTCAAGGTGCTTGCCTGGCAGCAGTACAGTTTCTGAGGTTTCCCAGTAAGAACTAAACCGCCGGAGTTCTGATAGAATATTGACAGAATCTTGTCTTTTGGCCTTCCCTAGAACAGAACTCTGCTGTAGTACTGACTGTGCTGGACAAGATCCCTCATGGGAGGTTAAGCTTCTCAGAATTGAGGTTCTCCCACCTGACCTTCGAGCCCCCACTTCTTGGAAATTCTGATTCAGGAGGTCTGTGGTATCAGATGTTCCACTAACAGACAAACTACCCCCGTCCCCAAGATCAGCCTCATCTTGAAATATAAACCTGGTCAGAAATACACAGCCAGAATAGGTTTCTTGGGTCCAGCCTGCTGAAGGACCTCCTTGACTCATTTTTGGAAACTCCCTCCAATCTTTGTGGAATTAGGAAGTGGGACCCGAGGTCAGGAATACATACTGTTTGACAACCTGTCTGGGAATGAAGACAAGGAGAAAACTTTCACATAGACACTCTGGGTGTACTTTGAGTTCATATTTTTCTTCTTCGCATGGTTAAGATTTTGGATATTCCTTTTTTATGTTATTTGCTATGATTTCCCCCTGAAATTCAGGTTTCCTGGGTTATAGAGTCTCTTTTCTCTAAGCATTATGGGAATCCATTGTTCACTGTCCAACAGACTAGACTAGACACAAAAATACAGTGACAGAGATGACAGAAGCTTAGGAATCAGAGACATAAGAAAAATATGGTTAATTAAATATTCAAGCAACATATAGGTACCTGTTTTTGGAGCATTATAGCTTCGTTGAGGAATGGAGTATCTTGCATTGTAAATTAATGTAACCTTTTGGAGCCCAGCAGAAGCACACATGTGCTGTTCTAGAAATAGCTTTCCCAACATTAGCAGCACTGTCTATTGAATTGGATATTTCTGTCACGATGAGCACCCTGTGCATTGTGGGATATTTACCAACGTCATGGCCATTATCCACCAGATGCCAACAGCATACCTGTAACTGAGGCATAGAAATAAAAAATGCCGTCAGAGTGGCTTTTGAGGGTGAAATTCACCTCCAGCTGAGAGCCTATCGAGCCTATTGAGGCTCTAGGTCATGTTATTTCAAACCATAGTAGTCTGTTCAGGTTACTTGGAGGTGACCACAAAGGGGAAACTGAGACATCTCCTCAGTTATGTTATGTGTTACTTTAACAGTGTGATTTCTTAGTAAGTGAATGTCACGCTGTCCACTGTCTGTGATATGGGAACTGAATGGGCAGACTTGGGGCTATGCAAACACTCGGGAATTGTTATCAACCTGAGTATATATGCACACCCTCTTCCCCTTCAGCAGAGAACTGATAGTTTAACAGAGTTTCATGTGGTTTCAAGGCCTAGACAAAACCTCAATCCCCTACTTCTATGAGTCAAATGAGATAGGAGCTTTCAGATGAAAAAGTGAAAGGAAGAGCTTGGTAAAGAGGTGTGATCAGCCCATAGTGACATTTTCTTATAAAAAAAATAGGCTTTGTATGACTTAAAAATTGTTTTGATAGTTAGTGGACACAGAGGAAGGATTACTGATTAAGGAACATCACCTTGGATAAATTCTTTTTTCCATCTTTATATAGAAAAGTGCTTTCCTTTAGAAGTGTGGGATTTAATAATACCATTTAATCAATATTTTGTGTAAGGCATTACACTAGGCATTGAAAGTTATTATGACAGGTCTGCCACACAGCTTTTTTTCTGAAAGGATAGTGCTTTGGTTATTTAACTTTTTGTTTTCATATTCATTCCCCACACTGCCCCTGCTGTTTTCAGTATTTTAGGAACTCTATGTCTTTTTTCATTGTTATTATTTTTATTTATTTATTTATTTTTAAGATTTATTTATTTATGCATACAATGCTGGGGTACAGGCCAGAGGCATGGGGCAGTGAGAGGATTCACCAGAGACAGAGTGGGGAGCAGAACAGGCATATCTACGGAAATACACTGCTGAGGGGAGCAATGGGCGAGGCAGGAGAGGTCTGCCGCGCCATGTGGGAATCTCCCTGACTGGGCTTCGAACTTGAGTTGCCCGCTGCTGACAGCTCCACAGCGCAGTGCTTAACCGCTGTGCCACCAGGGAGGCCTGGAACTCTATTTCTTAGACTGCCTTTTTAACTGGTTTCCAGGTAGATTCAGCTAATAGAAAGCATTAGAGACCTGGTTAAGGGGAGAACTGGGTGTAGTTTGGTGACAACTGTGGTCGCAGTTGTGTTTCCTCCATGATTACAGTTTCTGGGAGACAGCCACTCCTCCATGAGTCCAGATTTTGTGTAAGTCCCAACCACACTTCTGACCCTATGACTCCTGACTCTGGCAAGATCACCTTTATCACTTTCTCTCATTTTCTCACCAGCTCCAATGTGAGAAGACTGTTGTTAATCTCTGGTTTGTCTCATTAAACCTATTTGTTTTGTCAGCAATCTCATCACCTACATAATAAATTCCCCCTGTTAAATTACTTCTATAAGTTCCCTCTATTAAATTTACTTTATTTGAAATACCTAGGGTGGCTTGGGTTTCCTTAGCACTGAATGATACAATAGTATAGAACATTACAGAATGACATACATTATTTTAGTAAAAGGACACTCAGTGAAAGACAGACTGCCTTGAATTTTTTTAGACTGCTTTAGAATTCTAAGAGGAAGAAGAAATATATTTGGCTATGTTGAAAAGGCTTCCCCAAAGAACTGACCTCTGGGCTGATCATGAAAGGATGGAGAACCAGTTAACAGTATAACTGGAGGGGAAGGGATAATAGGAAAGAAAAGGCCCAATTCCATCCTGACAGAACAAAATAAGAAAGAGGACACAAATAGAAAAGCAAAATTATTTTGTAGTGAGAGAGTCTGGAATAATATAGGTTAGCTAGAGTAAAAGAAGTATGTAGTAGGCTATGCTAAGGAAAACCTAAATGCCAGGATAAAGGAAATATACATTCTAAATTCATAAACTCTGAATATTGAATATAAGATGAAATATTTGGAATTTCACCAACATTCTTAAATCAACATTTATTTTCTCAATATTTCAATGTCTACTGAGTGTTTAGGTTCTAGAGCATATAATGGGGGGAAAAGACAAAAATCCCTTACAACGCTAATAGTCTATAGGTTTGTTTAATATCTATAAATAATTTTGATCATCTATAGCTGCGATTTAGACATCAGTTAGGCATGGCATTAAGTAGCATTGGGTGGAGGCCTGCTGGGCAGGGAAGGAGGGCACGGGTTAGCATAGAGCATTTATCACAGACATGTCCCTCTTTTGGAAACCCACTCTGAAGTAATTACTAGCTAAACCAGACCACTTTGTTTTAAATTACAGATGTTACCTCCTATAATATTCAAGGTCTCTTGTGAAAGAAAGGTTCTGACAGGAGTGAGATCAAAGACAGGACTGAAATAAAAGGAAAAGTTGCTCAATCAAATTAAATGCAGTTTTCTGTCATCAAAAATGTTTGTTGCAATTTTTGTCAAGGTAGCGAGTACCTCTTTTTTCAGGAGGGCAGTACTGGCAGTACCAACTTGAGCCCAAACTGAATAACAGTCCAGGGTTTTTCCAAACCCTAACTTTCAAATGTCATGACTCTGCTTACAAAGCATTTCCTTACTGTTTCACCTTTTCTCAGTATCCTCAAGGTCTAATTTGTCTTGAGCAAAACCATGCCTTTCTAAATGCCTTCCCATCCTGAGATGGAATTTAAGCATCTTGACTCCTGAATATCTGCCATTGAGATGATTGCAGTAGCCCTCTCGGTGATCTTTCCTTATCTAATTAGCTCCATTCCCCCCCTGTATTCGCTGCTGTTGTGTGATTTTGAAATATATATAATCATATTACTCTCCATTCTCCCTTCCAGAACTTCCCAGAGCCACTTCTGACCTGATCATGAAAGGATGGAGAACAGGTTAACAGTAGAACTGGAGGGGAAGGGATGGTAGGAAAGGAAAGACCCAATTCTATACTGACAGAACAAAACAAGAAAGAGGACACAAATAGAAAATCAAAATTATTTTGTAGTGAGAGTCTGGAATTTACTTCCGGCATCATCCAGCTTGCTTTCTCTCAGCCCTGTTGCCTAACTACAACTTCAGCCCACACTTAGAAGTCCTTGGAACCATCTTCTCTCCTCACCCTTTGCTAGGTTAGGTCTCCTAACCCATGTACATTCCCTAATCTCTATATCTCTGTCACTAGACATTTCACATTAGTACTGAGCGGGTTATTCTGATCAGCTCCCTTCAAACCCTCAGCTCCATATCAACCATGATTGCATTTGCTTCATTCAAATCTCTATTTCCAATGCTTAGTAGAATTAATGGTAAGTTTCCTATAAAGATATGTGTGTGTGTGTGTGTGTGTGTGTGTGTGTGTGTGTGTGTGTGTGTGTGTGTAATTAACAATTGCTCTTTATTAATGAAAAGATTTGATTTTGTTTTGGGAATGAAGTTTGGAATGAAGTAGTGCGGGTTAAACATTCAGGGAATACAGATGAGAATCTCAAACTATTCGGGAGAATTCATTACTCAGAGCGCATTTCAAAGCTGATTTAGGATTCCAGGTTTTCAGAGAAGACTGTGCAAATAAAGTACAGTATTTTTAAAGATGAATATAATTTTACATTCCAAATAGAAATACTTTCTTTAAGCCAGATAGTAATTTTTTACCTTTAAATGACTGCATTCAGACTAAATGGAAGATATTGCTTGATTAACAAGCCAGTAGTCTCAGCAGGTGGTGGTTAGCAAGAAATTCCTGCTGTGTTATCATAACCTAAAGTAGGGCAGCTATGCTCTAAAGGCTCTTAGTGACTGAGATTTCTCCCACCTCCCTTAAAGCACCTGGAAGTTACCTTGCTAGGGAACATCACAATAGTGAGTATTGCTCTTCTAACTCAGTGTCCTTTTGTTCTGCTTTCTGGAAGGAAGCCTACATTTCATTTTACCTCAACAAAAGCAGAGTGGATGCTTTAGTAAATCAAGAGTAAAATAGGGAATCTTGAATCATGCAGAAAAGTGAAAAAGTAAAACAATTAGTTTTACTAATTGCTACTTTGAATCACATAACTCTCAGCTACTGGAGTCAGAGTGAAAAGTTCCAGAATAAGAGTCACTCCTGGAACATGTAAGCTGGATCTAAAATATAATATTTATAATATCTTCCCTCGGGGAGGGAGCTGGCCAGTTAGTCACAGTGCTCAAAATTGCTTAAGAATCTCCTTCCTTCACATATCCTGAGGTACTATCTTAAGGTACTGTCACTGAGAGACTTTCTCTTCTGCAGGGCATGCATGAAAACATAATTCTGAGTTGTGAAATATTGCACTGAGGAAATTTACAGGTTGAATGTGGTCAGAGGCAGAGTTTGGGATTAAAACCCCAGGAATTTCTTTGGTTTTGAAACCAGACAGCACTGTCCCTTCTCTTCAAGCAAATCAACTTTGGGAAAAATCTAACAAGAAGGCTAGTTTGGCATCTCACTGTGGCTTTTAGAGGATCTTCTTA
The DNA here is from genome assembly GCA_004024925.1 of Scalopus aquaticus. Taxonomy (NCBI): domain Eukaryota; kingdom Metazoa; phylum Chordata; class Mammalia; order Eulipotyphla; family Talpidae; genus Scalopus; species Scalopus aquaticus. The sequence goes on from PVIJ01003310.1 coordinate 32,709, forward strand.
AGTGGCATTTACAAAAGTGGCATTCATTTAAAGGTTACGTCCTCAAGTGAACAGATTTGCTAAAGAGGCATTCAGTGATCCAAAACTGAATGGAAATTTTGGACTTTGGTCAAAAGTATTGGAGTATGAGCTGATTAGAACACTCCCAACTGATCAAAATCAAACTGTGTTATTTGTGATTTTCTATGGTTTTCACAGAGGGAAATTTACACTAAAAATACTTCAGAGATTAAATTTCATAGCTATTATTGTTTTAATTATGGGCCTGCTGTCTCTCTATTACATATTTTTGGAATTCACATCAAAGAAATATAAAATAGTACATTAAAAATATTTTGACTAAAAATTGCATAATTAAAAATTTTAAGACCTAGTAAGTTTATTCTTTTATTTGCTCCTGTTTCCTGAATGACTCAAATGTTCAACAAAAGATATTGAAACATACTAATTCAGATGAAAAATTGATGTCTCAAACTTCATTCTTGTTTCCAAAACAATTTTTTTAAAGTTTATTTATTTTTGTGGAGAACTGCGGTGTAGGCCAAAGGTGCAGAGAGGACTCACCAGAGACAGAGCGGGGAGCAGAACAGGAGGAGCTACTGAAATACAGAGGTCTACTGTGCCATATGTGTCTTAGCTCCCTGGCTAGGGATCGAAGGGTTGATAGTGCTGGCCCTCCACAGGGGAGGCCCTCCAATACAATTGTAATATCAGGGTTGCTTTTTTTCTCTCCCAGTAGCTTTACATCTTTATTATTATAATAATAGTGCTAAGACAACTTGTTCTAAAGACTCAATGAAATCAATCCTTAGGATGGAATTTGATCTCATCACAGAAATAATAACTTCAGAGTGAGAGAAGAAAGAAAAAAAATAACTAAAACTAATTGTTTTACTTTTTCACTTTTCTACATGATTCAAGATGCATGTTTTAAAGGATATATAACAGTGTCTGGCAAGCTTAAAAATACAGCATCTGTGATAAAAATATCACTACCGTGATTATTATTATTAAGGTTTATTATTTCTTTCTTTCATAATACTGGATTAAATGTTAACTTTAATGTTGCATATTCATACACCAAATTTAGCTGAGTATTTCTTTACCATATATACACTGACTCTGACTTTTACCTCTAACTTCAAAATAAAGGGGGAGCAAAAAGATACTCTGATTTTAATATTGTCAAACCTAACATTTTGTTTTAAAAAAATTTTATGCATTTTAATGAACTTTTTAAACCTGGAGAAGCACTATTTATAAATTTATTGAGCAACAGCACAAACTAAATAATAATGAGCTCATTTTCATAGCATGAAACTTATTCTAATTCCAGCTGTTGAAAACTTGCACAGCTGGATACTGGCTGCAACACAGAACTCTCATATACTAGTGAAACAAATTTTCAATTTAAACTTGTAACAAAAGACTCTGTGACTTTTAGGAAACTGTTTTCCACTGAAATCTCTGTGTGTGATTTAATATAAAACTAAAACATGACCAACCCTTCTTTTCATACATTTGTACCCATATATTTTAAGAAAATTAAGGTTAAAAACTGTTTGACAACACAGTTTGTTTTGATTAGAATAGAAGACTTTCTAGAAGGAAATAATATTTCAAAACGAAGTCCTAGATATGGCAAAGAGGAGTAAATCATCCCAGATTCTTCACAAGGCAAGGGGAGAGGAGATTTGGGATTGCTATTTCAAGAACCAGAGGCTAGAGGATGCTCAAGAAATTTGGGACAGAACAAAGAGTGTGCTGTGATCACCTAAAAGAAAGTCTTTCCTTATTCAATAGTATGAGGAAGTCCTTACAATTAAGGTCAGTTGACAATCAGCACATAGCTCCCATCCATCCATCCATCCATCCATCCATCTATCCCGCAGTGTTTAAGCATCCATGAGTACAATTTACACAGCATGTCTTGATTTCATGCAACTGTCTGTGTTTTCATCACAGCCTGATCGACTGTCAATGATTACTTCTCACTCTTTTGTACCCTTGATTCCTCTTTTTCTCTCATCTAACACATCACCCAATCCTATCAATTAGCCTCTTGCACTACAAAGCCTCCATCTATCCAGCTAATTCTAGAGAACTCCAGTAACCCTAACTGGGAAGTTTATGACCCATCCTGCCTATAGTCAATTATTTATACATAGTGACAGCAGTGATGCTTTCAAAAACTTAAATATGAACAAATCACTCTGTTACCCAACCCTCAATGATTTCCTCTAACTCATGGGAGTAAAATCCAAAATCTTTATAGAGACTTAGATGGTCCTGCTTACTTTCTCCATGGCTATTTAGCCCCCTTCATCCTCAAGATCCTGTCTCATTGATCCTTTGGTTTTCCTCAAGCATATCAAATGAGTTCCTGACCTAAAGGCACTCATGCCTGTTGTTCCTTCTGCCTCGAATGTTCTTTCTCATGACTTTCTACCCCAAATAGAAATCTTACAGCCCTAATGATGTGATCCTAACTTTTCTTTTGACCCATCCTTCCTCTACTTCTCAACCTTCACTTTATGATCCAACCTCATCAACCCATTCACTCTTCCTCCTCCCTGCCATATACCTTTATCTCTTTTCCCTGATTCGTGCTGGGCATCCCAACTGCCATGCTCTCACTTCTCTTCTGGGGCAGTTCTACACCAGGAGTTCATAGAAAGAAGATGAGACTGAACAACATTCACAAAAGGAGAAAGACTTAAATCAGTTTTTGAGAAGGAGACATTAGGTGAGTCAGGGAGGAAGGAGGATGCTTGGACAGGGTGACACTTGACCAAGCAGAGAGGTTGCGGGGGGCTCCTGAAGGCAGCACATCTGTACATGTGAAACTAAAAATAGGGAGGTGTCATGGAGGAAGTCCAATCCCAGAAGTCAGGCAGAGGCACTGCATAGGGGGTTAAATGAATCGGGGTTCTACAGAATAGTAAGAGAATGAAATAGAATGCTATTGATAAAGTCCCTAGCACAGTATTGGAGATAGAAGCTTCCCTCAACATGCAGGAATAAAGTTTTATGGCAAAGAAAATCTTATTATAAGTTTATAACAGAAGTAACAATTAAAGGAGAGTTCTACAACTGCTGTGGATGGGAAATATCTGTCCTAAGACAACCACCACCAAACAAACTCCGGACATGTTTCTGGATTTGGCGAAATTACTTCTGAAGTCAACTTCTTCCATTTATACCAGGTTCTAGTTTTGATTAAACTAATACATTTTTAGAGATAGTCTGAGGGGCTTTCTTCTTTCTGGGATGATTTTTGTTTGTAAACATATTGTATAAATGATGATACTGAACACAATTCACAACTTGCTTGAAAATATATTCATGATCCAATGAATAAGACTGACTACACCATGTGCTTTTCCACTACAAATCAATGTGAATTAGTCCACTCTTAACCCTGTGACAGAAAAGTAAAGACTGTTTTACTCCAAACTATTGCATTGTAAATGTCTTTAAGATTTAAATGTAAGAAGTGGTAATAATCCTTCAGCAATAAAACTTTAAATATAAAGAGCGCAAGTCATGGCAAATGGTATATCTTAATGGATCGAAAGACATTTTCTGCGACCCCTGTAGTACACAGGAAGCATAATACAAGAGTCGGTGAAGTGTTGGGAATGTCCACCTTGCTTTAGATTTCCCCCACAGCCTCAGACTTCAGAGACTTGTAAATTCTAGGTATGTGACATTTATTTTTTTAAAGAAGCTGACTTTACAGTCCTCTTGAGTCCTATGATTTCTGCATTACAAAGAGTGACCTAGCAAGTAAAATTAGAATCTTTTAAAATGTTTAGTGGGGCCCAGCAAGTGGCTCTTGAGAGCTGCAAAAGAAAAACTTGCTCTGCTTAAAAGAGTAACTTTGGATTCAGTTTTTGGTTTTTCAGCTAAACAATAAGAGATGATGCTAAATGCACAGTGATAGCCTAAGTATTAGCTAAATATTTTTTAAGGACAAAGGAATTATAAAGAAACAAGACAGGTTGATATTATTTGGGGAGCAGTCCTCTTGTTTCTTGATGTCGAGTATCTCAATGACTATTTCAGGGCTTGTATTGTCTGCAGGGGCCGTTGTCATCCATACAGCCTCCTTCTTACACTGACTCAACCTTCATAGATACTGTCTTCACAAAAATAAACAAGCGGGACTACATCAAGCTAAAAACCTTTGCGCATCAAAAGAAACCATCACAAAACCAAAAAGGGGAACTAAGATTGGGAAAATATATTTTCCTCTCATACATTTGGCAAGGTACTAATTTCCAAAATATATAAAGTGCTCCGCCAACCTAACAATAAAAAAGCAGAAAACCCAATTTAAAAAAAAAAAATGGACAAAAGATCTAAATAGACACTTTCTCCAAAAAAGAAGTCAGATGACCTACAGGCATGTGAAAAAATGTTCCATCTCCCTTACAAAGGAAATGCAAATCAAAACCATATTATCTCATCCCTGTGAGAATGACCTAATCAAAAAGAATGGAAACAACAAATGTTGGCAAAGAAGTGGAGAAAAAGGAACACTCATCCTCTGTTGGTTGGTGGAAAGTAATTTGGTGCAACCTCCATGGAAAATGATGTGGAAAAATAAAAGTGGCAGTACCACCAGCAGTACCACCGCTAGGTATTTTCTCAAAGCACATGAGAACTCTAATATGAGGAGATTACGTGCTCTTGTGTTCCTAGCAGCACTGTCCACGATAACCAAGTCATGGAATCAACCCAAGTCCCTGACGACAGACAAAAGGCTAAAGAAATCGAGAATGTACGCTCAGCAAATACTACTCAACTATTTAAACAGTTGATGAAATAGCGCCTTTTGGGACAGAATGGATGGATCATGAGTTGAGGATGCAGGTGAAATAAGTCAGAAAATGAAAGAGTTTCTGGATAATTTCACTTATTTGTGGAATATATATAACCAAAGAACACATGCTAACAAAGCACGAAAAAAGTAATTCTTACACTCTGGAAAATATGATGATGTAAGCAACTCAGTACCAGAGGAAATGGTGGAGGGGGAGGAAGAGAAAGAGAGGAAAGGGGAGAGGTCATTGGCCCCAATGCAGGTGGAGGGCGAGGGAAGCATGTGCACATATGGTGTGAATAGCACCCCCAAAGTCACACTGAGATTATAATTAATCATAGATTTTTTAATAAAAGCTATCTGCCACAAAAAAAGGGCAATAGTAGTTCATTAAATCAAGCACAGCTTCCTTCTAAGCAGGGGGTGCTTTGGAAAGGCATAGTCTGCAAACCTAGGAAGTTAGAGTCACATAGCCAAAAATGAGTCCAGCCTCACAATTCCACACATTATCTGCAAAGAGTATTGAGGAGTTTAATTAAGCAATGCAGCAGTCCTTAACGGACACCACTTTCCAAATTCCTTAAACTTCATTCCAATTTCTTCCAACCAACCAATGTTATTTTCTAATTAGAAGAATTGATTAAATCATATTTAGGGGAAAAGTACAATTTTGTCCTTTATTACTTCTGTGCAGGAGGACTGCCATAAATATTTTGCATTTAGATGCTGGCCATACAGCAGTAAATAGAGTCATGGTTTTGCTCTTACGGAGCACACATGCTAATGAGGAGGTTTTACACTTGAGCAAAGAGCTCTGCACCTTTTTTTTTTTTTTAAGATTTATTTTTATTTATTTATGCATACAAGAACTGGGGTGTAGGCCAGAGGTACGGAAAGTGAGAGGATCTCACCAGGGTGAGAGTGGGGAGCAGAACAAGTGGATCTACTAAAAGCATTGCTGAGGGGAGCAGTGGGTAACACTGGAGAGGTCTACTTCGCCATGTGGGAAGCTCCCCGGCTGGGGATAGAACTCATGCCTCAGTGGCTGACAATAGCTTGATAGTGCTGAGACTTTAACCCCAGTGCTACCAGGGAGGACCTGCTGCTTTTTTTTCCTCTTCCTTTTTTAGAGAATCTGTAACCGAAGAACTCTTTTTAAAAAATAATTGGGGCCTCCCCGGTGGCACAGCTGTTAGGCACTGCGCTGTAGAGCTGTCAGCAGCAGCGATGACATAAGCTCTATGCCCGGCCGGGGAGGTTCTCACATGGCGCTGCAGACCTCTCCTGCCTCGCCCATTACTCTCCTCAGCAGTGTGTTTCCATTGATCTGCCTGTTCTGCTCCCCACTGTCTCTGGTTAAGCCTCTCGCCGCCCCACACCTCTGGTCTGTACCCCAGCTTGTATGCATAAATAAATAAATCTTAAAAAAAAATGATTGTACTTTTAGTTGTGATGAACTTAATTTTGGTTGGGTCAAAATAAAACAATTTTTGGGAAAAAAATTAATGATTTAAGGCAATTCAACTTAGTAAATCTCCTTTCATTAATTTATGTTATTTCATGAGCTTAATTATAAGAAAAGCAAAAATTGTTCATCAGGAAATGCATGAGGATAAGAGGAATTCATTATCATTCCTATTTAAACATGTTAAAGCTTCCTTTTTATTATCATTCTATGCTAATTTTTCCTCTATAATTTATGGCCAAGTTTTGACGGATTTTTCATGGGTTTTGCATCATGTCTTTCTTCCATAATCACTATTTGCGAAGAAACAAGAATCAGACAACAAAGGACAAATGTATGATACCTCTTTTTATGACAATTCCAATTTTTCTTGTCTTTTCTCTCTTCATTATGTCTTACTTTTCACAGCTTTTCATTTGGCATTTGATTGGGCATACGTCTATCCAGAGTTTTATAATTAAGATGCTCATTATGCACAAAACATAATTCTCGTGGATCTCAATGGCTTTTGTTATAGAGAGAGGTTCTTTCAAGGTTGACTGGGATTTCTTTTCCCATCATATATCTTCTGCTGTTCTTTTGATTTCAGTTGACAAAAAATTCCTGAATCTATTAAATGAATAAATTTTATTTCGGATAACTTTATTTCATTCTGCATTTGAACTTCACTCTCTTAGAAGTTTTGCATCTTTTTTTCTCTCACTATCAAACTGTATGTACTGTGTTGCTCAAAAGAAGAATGAACTTTACTTGAATATCAAAGGTATAAATGTTACAGTTTGATCTTTGACTCCTTACAGTGATTTGGAGTCTTGAAGTCTGCAAAAGCAAAGAAATACCTGTCTGGCTATTTATGTGCTCATTTCAGTAAATAATCTGCTCTTCTAATTTGTAGCATTTCCTATCAGGAGCTAAGAGAAAAAAAACTTCTGTTTCTATAGCATTTTACTTCAAAATTGACCTTGTGGCTTATGGACATCTAATTTCTTGCAAGGAGAGTCCAGCAATTATACTTAATAAAAAAAAAATCTATTTTACTTTCAACTGAGGAACTGCAAATAATCCCCCAAAAGTCTGCTGACCACAGTCTGAAAATATGAAATGTTCTTTAGAGGGTTTTGGGTGTGGATTGAGAGACACATTTTCATAATATTCAGTATGTCATCATCAAGTAATGTTTACAAACCCCAAAACCCTAGGGATGTGTGCAAGCTTTCGCAAGCAGATGTTAGCAGTCAAGGAAAAATTATGACTGCCGCCTAAAAATATTCCCTTATGCCTCATAGTTTCATAAAAGATTTTCAGGATCTCTTCTTTTTGTGTGTATAATTTGCCTGGTTTATAGGACAGTTAATCCAAACTTGAAAACTGCTGAAAGAAATCCTCCATAAATGACCATACAAGCACCTCTTGTTCATTTTTATGGGTGAGTTTATTTCATTGAAAAATAACACTGGTCAACAAATTTTTACAAAATTCATGTTACTGAAATAAAATTAGTCATTGCCTATCAATTTGTATGTGCTCAACACGAACATGACAGTCAAATTCTAATTTTGGCTCTAGTTTTCTTTTGTAATCTGCAATGAATTGATGTTTATATCACGAAATGCATGCCAATAGTAATAGGCCTACGGTTAATACCTGTGAAAAATCAAGTCATAGACTACTTCTTAGATTTCTTCACTTGTCTCTTGCACAGCTGTTCAGGAATAGAATAGCTGGAAACAGTTTCCATCGTGCAAAAGCACAGCCTTAAGACTCGGTTCCGAAGAGTCTAGAAATAGTCTCCATTCATGTGGGTCATGAGTGATTTCTAAGGCATTCATGAGGCCCTCAATATCACAACAGAATATCAATGGCTGGTGGTGCTTTCAATAGAAAGTAATTGTGACATCTTCTTCTAGAAGATTCCATTTTTGGAGTCTTGATCCTAGCAATTCTGCCTTGTTCTTGGATAAGTACAAATCACAAACCAGGTCATTAAGTTCTTCCTGTGTTAGTCTGTGTGGGGTTGAAGATGCGCCACAGTGAACATCTGGATCACTGCATGCTGATGGAACAGGAGAAGAACAGGTTGGCTCACCCTTGTCCTCATCAGATGAATCAAGAGAATATTCTGCTGGAGGTTCTGAAATAGGAAGGCCCTCACCACGTGGAACTGGACTCAATGCACACAGAATGTTTGGGTAGACTATTCTCTATTTCTTTGCTTTGTTATTCCACCAGAAAGAGGAGGAACCAAGCAAAAGTAACAGTCTCTTATGTGGTTGCTTGGCTCTCTCCACACCATGGGAACTGCAAAAGACATTGATGGTCTTTTGCTATTGAACCACTGTGAAAACTGTGTTGTCCATGTAGCCCAGCATATATGCAGGGCCCAAGGCTTGTTTTGGTCACTAACTTTGCATCCAAAGTAAAGATGATAAGGTTTCTTCACTTGAGAAGTGATACTTTTCTTCTGGTTGGCAAATGTCACTTCCCCACAAATAGAGCAGAAATTGTCCATGCTATTAATGCACTTTCGAGGCATTACTGTTCTGTATTGTGCCTAAATAGATAAAATAATAACAGTTCTATGGAACAGTAGCTTAAACTGTCTCTCACAAAGTCTGAAATATTTTCAACGCTCAACCTTTCCGACAGGGCTTTAACTAGTGCACTGCTGATGCCAGCTTACTTCAGCAACCGCCTGGCAGTAGTATTGCATTGCATCAGAAAATGATGCAATCAACTTTGGATGATGTGTGCATGATGGTATTATGCAATGTGATGCAATATTACATCATGCTAGGCTGATTTAGGATGTTGCTGCAGTCCTACTGGATAAATGTACATGGTGAAATATAAAATGAATTATATGAAATATCTTCAAAACGAGAGCTAATAAAAAATTTTTCAGGGTTATATTAATGTTCAGCACACCAAGATACTACAGATTAAGGCCTTCTTAAGTCAGTAATGATCTTACTGTTGACCACTGTAACCTAGCTGTGAGAACTCTAAGAATATGATGTAAATTTATTACCTTTAACTTGATTTGACATAATGCTTGAAAGAAAAACCAAGCTCTCCAACTTGCCTCGCCACTTCTCTAAATAGTCAGTTATTGAAAACACTAATTATATCACATAGCACCTCTAAAACACATTAAATTCTTATGATTGACAATTCCTTTTATGGAAAGAGATGGGATGAGGTTTGTCTTTTGCCTTGAAGCATTAACATTTAAAGAACAAATCTTCCTTCCTCTGGATAAAGTATGTTTTCAAGGCATGTTAAAGTGATCATTCTAGAAGAACTAGTTAAAGCTATCAGACTAATTTTAGGTGAACAAACAAAATTTAAGATACAACTTTAGTGATATTGCTTGTGAAAAGTTTTAATAGAAAACCAATTCAACAAAAATAATTGGACAAGTTCTGAAAGATTGTGGTGTAAAGAATAATTTTGGTTGAAAAGTGTTAATTTATTGTCTCAGGTCCTTATTTATGGCTGAGAAAATCTCCAGGATAGCATGATTTAGTGACAGAGCTAATAGAGCTAAGACTTTGAATGAGGCTGGTTCCATGTTGAAAACCCATCATTAGTTTCAATAGTGAGATTTGTATGAAGCAATTACTTAGCATGTAGATAGTAATGGTCTTTTTTTTTCACACTTCCAATTTTAAAAATGTGTGAAACTTTATTCCCAGTAAAAGAAAAGGAAAGGAAATTAGGAAAGAGAAATCAAATTCAAAGTAGTCAAATATAACAATGAAATCACATAAGAAATGAAGAAACATACCTGATTGCACTTTGAAATTTAGTATATTATAGAGTTTAGTGTATGATATTAAATGATAGAAGTGTCATTTCAAATAAATAGCAGAAAGAAGAACTTGATAGATGACCGAACAGCTAAATCTAAATGTCTTATAAGGACCCATCCCTCACACACACATTTCAAATAATTTTGTAATCTAAATATAAAATATGAAATTTTACATAGCTCAGGAGAAGACCTGATAGATCTCTTTATAAATTTTTATAGCTATGACTCAAAAGCAAGTAAACCATAAGAATTGATTGGTATATTTGATTGCATTAAACTTCCTTGAGTGGCTAAAAATGCCACAAGCAAAATAAAGCAAATAGCAAAATTTGTATTTGCAACTTATACCACAAAGATTCAATACCCCCAATATATTAATAGCATTTAAGGTTTGAAGTGAAAAAAACCCAACTAACTAACTAATATATATGAGCAAACCCTTCACAGATAAATAGCATAAACTTATAAAGGCTGTTCAATCATGTGAAGATTGAACGTGTTTGGTAGTATAGTTGAGAATACAGGGAAATATACTTTTATGTTAATACATTTATGCAACACATACAGCATTTAGGTCAATGATGGACCACATATAAGATGGCGGTCCCTTCCTCCTTTCCTCTCTTCCCGCCTTCCTTCCTTCCTTCCATCCTCCCCCATCCCTCGCTTTCTCCTCTCTCTCTCTCTCTCTCTCTCTCTCTCTCTCTCTCTCTCTCATTTTCTTATTTAGTCAGCACCTTTGTATAGTTATTGCTCCACTTAGATGTGACGTTCCCACCAATTTTCTACCCTCTAACCACTACCTTGCTCCCCCTCTTTTCCCTCTCCCACTCTGGTCATGGCAGGCCCACAAGCTTTGTCCTTCCACTGGGCAAGGATCTGTGCTCCTGGACAATAGCAGTCCCTTCCTGTAGCCCAGTGCCATACTATCTGCTTTGTGCCATATACTGTATGATGTTTGCACAACAATGAAATTGCCTAACTTCATTTCTCAGAACACATCCCTGTCATCACGAGACATGGCTGTAATCTGTTTCTCAGCTCCTGGACCTCCTTTATCCCTTTGCTTTGATTGGAAGGGCTTCATCACTTGTGTTCAACTTCACATTTCCTCTGCCGGCAGGCAGGTGGAAATCCAATTAATAAAAATGAATTTGATGGGGGAAATAAAAGGCTTTATACTGGAAAATGTAAAAGAAGTATAAATGTAAGGGATGAAGGCTTATAGAAAAAGCATCATAAGTCTACTGAAATGCACATTGGAAAATATGATGAGCTAGATTACTCCAGGAAATATTTCTCAGCCAGTTTTTAAAGTGTAGATAGTGAATGAAAAAATTGATTTCTGGTTAATAATATCAGAGGTTAGCCCCAAAGTTTCTGTGAAAAAACTGAATATTATCTTTAAAAAATCATTTAAGCATCAAGGTGATACAACAGACATCTTGAAGGTCACCACTAAGTTTGCTCTTTTCTTGTGAAAGCAGATATGACATGACATTGGAGCAACTGGGGAGGCTTCTGGGAATCTTTCCGTTCAATATGGTGACATATTGTTGAAAGTTACCTGAATTGCTTCATTCAGAAAGTTCATCAAAGTCAGCCTCAGGAGTAGATAGAATCAGTAACAATGTTATGAGTTTATAAGGTCATCCATGGCTGCTTCCTGTCCTATTCCTGACACCTAATTTCCCATCATGTAAGTTTCATTCCATTTCCTTACATCTTTGATTTTTATGAAAATTCAAATAACAACTGAAAGACAAACACTCAAAGTTCTATTTGAAGATTGATACTTTTGTTCCTCAAACAGAGGTTCATATGGGAATTCTCATGCATATTCTTCACATAATTGTATTTCTACTTCTGCAATCATTTAATTTTTTATTAGTTATAAAGTCAAAAATATTTTTGCACTTTGGCATCCATTTCTTTGGAAGTAAGAGAGAACTTTTTCTTTTAAAGAGGAAAGTTCTTGAGTTTTTCAGGGTTAGAAGCACAGAGAGTGACTTGCCAGTCTAAGTGGATGGTCAGACAGCAGATTTTGTCAGGTTTTATAAGAAGGGTGAGGGAATCCCAGTGAAAAGAAACAATGGTGCAAGGATTGATGGGGACAGTGAAGACAGTTGTCCCTTTCTTTGTGCTGCACCTGGGATGAAGTAGAACTAGATCTTCTGATTGCTGCCCAGAGTGGCCAAGAGCAAGTAGAAAGCTAAACTCAGAATGAAATTAGGAATCAACCAAGAACAAAGGGTGGAGACTGAAGCTAGGAGTGGAGCCAACATCAAAAGTCTGGAAATAGATCCTTAGCATTGTCTTCCCTCTAAAAAGTCATCCGTGCACTTGCTCTTTCAGCAAGCTGTTTACCTTGGGGTTTTTGCACAGCCAGTCATATGGAATGTGGGGCAAAGTAAGTGGAAAAGCTGAGTCACAAAGGTCGTGTCATTTGTCCAAGATCACACAAAAATTTCAGTAATGTGAGAGTTGACAGGTCACAGAGCTGTCCTGACTTCCTGCTCTGAGCTTTCGCTCTTAGGTGAGTCATTGCTCTTGCCGCTGTGTTAGGCACACACTCCTTGACCCAGCACTGTGGGATCAGACCTACAAGGAAAATTTTCACACTTTTAAATGGGCTATCCTCCCCCCTTCCTCATTTATGGATTTTGAGCCCTATTATTGGCTATCTCTTGATGCTTCAGTTTTACCTACAGTGGTTTTTACCTTCTACTTAGACACCTTAGTCCATCTAATGGCGCCTGCGGAGTCTTCTGGACAATGTTTCGAAATGTTTAAAATAAAGCACAGAGAGGACGTAGAATCTCAAAGAAACCAATTATATTGAACTTGTTTTCAAAATGATAAATCACCAAATTTTGGAGGTAGCTATGTACACACTTCTTATATAAATAACAAGTCACATGGCATGTTTAATAACTATAGTCATCTCAAGAGATGATGAGAGTGCATCATATGTGAAGCTGTCTGCAACTACTGCAATATGATATAAAAATATTTGTGATTTCTATTACTGATGAATCAAGTAACAGTCCTTGTGGTTTTTGCCTACATGTGTAACTGAAGGAAATGATACATTTTAGCTTTGAGATTAGAGAGAATAAAGATGCCCTTTTAAAATTAAAAATGGATCTGCCATATGAACCAGCAATTCCACTCTTACATATCTACCCAAAGAATACAAAACCACTAATTCGAAAGGAAACCTGTGCTCCTGTTTGTTGCAGCACTATTTACAATAGCTAAGTTATGGAAACAGCTAAGAGCCCCCAAAACAAATGAGTGGATCAAGAAGATATGGTCTACATACCCAATGGAAGACTACTCAAACATCAAAACAGATAAAATTCATGACATTTGTAGCAACATGGATGGAGCTGGAAGGGATTATGCTATGCAAAATAAACTGGAATGAGAAAGCTAAATACCAGATGATGTCACTTATGAGTAGAATACAGAGAAACAAAACAAAGGATCAAAGACAAACATTAAACCAACCCTTGAAAGCTGACTACCCAGAGAGGGCAAAAGGAGGGGTGAGGATGAAAGTGGTGGGGGAGAGCACAAAGGACCATGGTGGAGGACTATGGGTGATTTGGTGATAGGTGCGCTACATTGACTACACCTGAGGGTGGAGGGGGGAATCCTATATAACAAAATACTAAAAAGAATGTAAAGCAATGGTATTTCCATTAAAAAAATGTAATTTTTTTTAAAAAAAATCCAAGTGCACTGATTTGAATTCTATCCCAGGACCCCCAGATTGAGAAAGCCTAGCCTAGATTATTTCATGCAATCTTGGACTTGACAAATTTTCTTGTTGGCTAGTTATATGACAGGTTTTTCTATGAAAGATTCAAACATTCAAATTCTTCCTCCCATTTTTTTCCACAAATTTTAATTTTTAACCCAAGCAAGCTTTGATATCATGACAGGAAACTCGTAAATTTAATTGCAGTCATAGTTTTATTTCTCTCCATTCTCTTGATGTGTTAAACATCAGAGAGGCTGGAATTAGTGTGGCTGCCTCAGCCAAGGTAACTAAATGGCCTCTCTTGGGGGTCTGATTCCCTACTTCCTCTGGCATCTCTTTAAGCAAAGGAGTGTATAAGCCATGCCGTTCCCACATGTTTATATAGTTTTTCTTCAAAGGACTTAAAACAGATGTTGCCTTTCCATGAGAGAGGCCTTTGGATGCTGTTCCATAGTGAGCAGGTCGTGCTGTTTCTGACTTTGCATTTGGGGGAACAAATCCAGTTCTCCTGGTGTTGGTTTTTCCATTGGAATTCTTGGCCACGGTGAGTATAGGCATGAGCATAGACCTAACATTTCATTTCCAGTCTCCCCAAGAATCTATTTTGAGTATATTTACTTTACATTACTATTCAAACCATTCCATTAATCCAAAAGTTCTTTCACTTGTTTGCTCATGCTTTTCAAGGAGAGCTCTCTAATTAATTAGACATTGTCCTTGATGGCTGTCACTGTGTAAGTCAGAGGCAAAGGGAAAACACAAAGTTACAGGCAAATGAATTCTTGAATTTTATGACTATGCAAAGTTGTACCTGAGAATCAAGGTATTTGAACAAATGCAAGTGTTACTGTATTTGTGTTCTTTGTATTAGTGTTCTTTGTCAAAAAACAAATCATTTCATCAAAATATATACCTTCCATATGAATTGAACACAGTCATTTCATAACGAGAGTGGCATATTTTCTTTCCACCTGTTCCACCACATTTTCTTCCACATTTCCTCCTTGGGTGTTTTCTTTGTGTTGTGCATATTACTGCAGCTCTTATCTTGGTGACTTGGTGCCATAATTTGCATGTTGTTGACATTCAGTTGCAATAGATCCTGTTGTTCTACCTACTTCAGTGGGCCAATATAGAAAGGCTTACCAGGGGTGGCTGGTAAATATTTAACAACCAGCTCTTTGAGGGAAATCAAGGTCAGATTTATAGCATGTGACAATTTTCATGGTGTAAATCCTCCCACCCTGGATGATTTCAGGCTACCAAAATGACTTCACTAAACACAGAGTTGGGAAAAGATGAGCACAAGGGACTCTTATAAGCCAAGACAAACCAGATCTAGCATCTTACTGTGTACTTACTATGACCTATGGCTGAGAGCCATAATTGTCTATATCTGGCGCTGAGTATGGTAGGTTTTTTTCCTTCCATTTTGTTTACATTCAATACACACAACAATGGCAGAGAAGGAGAGAAAGAGAGAAAGAGAGAGAGAGAGATTTAGAAAAAACAAACTTTTACCCCTCTCATACTCTTTCTCTTGAGGCTGATTTCTGGGACTTCAGTTTTTGTTAACATTCAGTATTATATGGCCTCATTATAGGCAAATTTATGTTCTGTTTTAGCATCGTTCATTACTACTGATGTCACCTACTAAATGACTCCAGCAGCTAAATGTGACATCTGTTAGAGATTCAAGTCTTACACCTATATCAATCCAAGTCTCACACCAGATCTTTGCAGGCCACACATGTTTCAGCTAACAAGAAAAGCCATGAGAAATGTGTTCTGATGAAGCAGGATCTGTGGCTTTTTTTTTTTCAGTATTCATGAAAGTATTATCTAAAATGAGATACTCTGCAAGCAGAAAAATTTCAACTTTAAATTATTTTTACTATTCTAGGATCCTATTAGTTGAAATCAGGGAGTGTTAGGTTTACAGAATTTCCCCCAGCTTGCCAAATCTATCACAAGGGAAGTGGTGTTGAATGGCACATCCCTATATTGGTTCTTCTTGCTTACCATACATCCATTCCTAAATGTTTGTAAATCTTTTATTCTAGAAGTATTGAAAAAGGAAAAAAGGTGCTGGTTAACTAATTAATATAGTTTCTTTTCAAGGTGATAACAACACTTGTAAAATTGATAGTATCAAGGGTTTCGTAACTCTGTGAATATGTGAAGAACCATTGAATGGCACATTCCCCACTCTCCCTTCCCTGAAGGAATCTCTGACCTATTTTATGCCTCTATAGATTTTGTTTTTCTGAACATTCCATGTAAGTGGAATCACACAATATATGGTCTTTTGTGACCAACTTTTTTTTTACTTGGCATAATGTTTTCAAAGTTCATCCAAGTGCAACCATGTATTAGCATGTCATTCTTCATTGCAATATATTTGCAAAAATGTTCTCCTTGTGTGAAGATTGCTTTTCCTATTCTTTGATGATGTGCTTTGCAGGACAAGAGTTTTTAACTTTAATGATGTCCAATTCACTTTTTTTCTTTTATTGTTTATGCTTTTGGATAAGGATTGGATAAGGTAATGGATTTCTAAGAATACATTGCCTAATCCAAGAACATGAAGACTAATGCCTATGTTTTCTTCTAAGAGTTCAATGGATTTAGTGATTACACGTAGATCTTCATATAATTATTTTATAAGGTATGAGTTTGATCCAGCTTCATTTTCTTGTATGTGAACATCCTGTTGGCCACACATATTTGCTGAAAAGGTGATTTTCCCCCCATTGAATTATCTCTGCACTCTAGTTGTAAATCAATTGGCCATTAAGTTAAATTTTGGTTTAAGTATGTGGAAGACAAGGAATTCTACATCAACACTCAGGTGATGATTAGCAAGTCAACTTTTTGCCATTTCTTGAGAAGTCATTGAGGTTAATTTGAAAACACATACCACAAAGCCAGGAGCTGTGTATCCAGGTTACCCAGAAGAGAAGTTTGGTGATATGCCCCAGGATGTTAGTTTTGACCTTGTCCTATTTAGCATTTTATTTATTTGAAGTGGATGCATATTTATTAAATTTCCATAAATATTAAAGCTTAAAAAGAGAGTTATTCAAAACTACCTAATAGAATTAAAATTCAAAATGCTCTTTATAGGCTAGATAACTAGATTGAAGTAAACAAAATGAAGCCAGCATGAGATAAATAGGGACACTTAGCTGTAAAAATTAATTACATAAGTACCGGGTATTAGAGACTTGCCTGGAGGTTTTAGTTAATAGAATTATAATTTCTAAATTTAGGAGTTGATAGTGCAATCATAATCGGCATTAGTCCTTCCATATGTTTGGGGAAATCTTTATACAGGACCTGAAATCCCCTTGATACCACCATGAAATAAATTGTCAAGAAGTTTATGTAGTTGATAGGGTTTTGACTATTATTTCTGGGTAAAGTGCACCAAAGTCTAAGTGCTTCTAATGAGAATATACATACATGGGCACACATATAGACACATATGCACATGTATATACATGTGCATGTAATATACATGTATATACACATGTATATACATGTATATACATGTATATATACACATGTATATACATGTATATACATGTGCATATGCAGAGAGACAAGGAGATAGATACATTATACAGGTTTTGGAAGATACTTTGCTCAATGTTGAAAAGTCATTTATCTAAAAGATTTCAGTCCCCTACAAATTTCACTAGTTTACCCCTTTGGATCTGTGTGTACGTGTGTGGGTGTTTCTATATATAAAGGACAATTTTTTTAAACCCATAGAAAACTGAAAAAAAGGTAAAATAAGAGGTTGTTATTGGAGGTTATTATGGACCTTAAATTTCTCCTGTAAGTAAGACTGTAGTGTTAACCAAACTGTTCTTTTCATCTCCACCTACTACCAGCACCACCAGAATAGTTGCCCAGTGTTTCTTAAAGAATCCTGGAATGAGGTCTTGGGAATGCCCCTGTCTTGCAGCCCTATCAATAGTCTCTAGGATCTAAAACCACTGTGAGAAATTGGAAGAAGGGAACAGCACACAAAACATAAACAAAAGCAAAAACTAGCAGGCTATCACAAATAAGAGACATTCTACAGGAGAGGGGGAGGAGAGATACCAAAATAGAGGAGAAAAGAGCACAAAGGACTATGGTGATGTTTCAAACATGAATTGGTGGTGGGAAACCTATGGGGGATACACAATAATGTAAAGTATATAAGTTAAAGTATATAAGTATAAAGTATAAGTATAAAGTATATAAGTTAAAGAAAAAGAAATTTTAAAAAATCAGCTAAAACATATACGTATATACACATAGGAGAAAGAAAAAGACGAGAAGGGGCTCAAATAAGAAAAAAATGTTAATAACACTGGTCAACAGTGAGATCATTACTGACTTAAAAAGGCCCTAATCTGTAGTATCTTGGTGTGCTGAACATTAATATAACCCTGAAAATTTTTTACTAGCTTTCGTTTTGAAGGTATCTCATATAATTCATTTTATATGTTTTACTGTGTACATTTATCCAGTAAGACTGCAACAACATCCTAAATCAGCCTAGAATGATGTAATATTGCATTGCATTACATAATACCATCATGCACACATCATCCAGAGTTGATTGCATCATTTTCTGATGCAATGCAATCCTACCGCCAGGTGGCTGCTGAAGTAAGCTGACATCAGCAGTGCACTATAGAAAGCCCTGTCGGAAAGGTTGAGCATTGAAACTATTTCAGACTTTGTGAGAGACAGTTCAATCTACTGTTCCATAGAACTGTTATTATTTTATCCATTAAGGCATAATACAGAACAGTCATGCCTCAAAAGTGCGTGAATAGCATGGACAATTTCTGCTCTATTTGTGGGGAAGTGACATTTGCCAACCAGAAGAAAAGTATCACTTCTCAAGTGAAAAAGGCTATCATCTTGACTTCAGATGCAAGGTTGGTGACCAAAACAAGCCTTGGGCCCCGCATATATGCTGTGCTACATGGGCAACACAGCTTTCACAGTGGTAAAATGACAAAAGACCATCAATGCCATTTGCAGTCCCTATGGTGTGGAGAGAGCCAAGCAACCACATAACAGACTGTTACTTTTGCTTGTTTCCTCCTCTTTCTGGTGGAATAATGAAGTAAAAGAAGTTGAGAATAGTCTACCCAAACGTTCTGTCTGCATTGAGACCAGTTCCACATGGTGAGGGACTTCCTATTCCAGAACCTCCAGCAGAATATTCTCTTGATTCATCTGATGAGGACAAGGGTGAGCCGACCTGTTCTTCTCCTGTTCCATCAGCATGCAGTGATCCAGATGTTCACTGTGGTGCATCATCAACCCCACACACACTAACACAGGAAGAACTAAATGACCTGGTTTGTGATTTGTACTTATCCAAGAACAAGGCAGAATTGCTAGGATTAAGACTCCAACAATGGAATCTTCTAGAAGACGATGTCACAATTACTTTATATCATAAGTGAAGCAAAGCTTAAAGAGGAAGTTTTTGTGGATCCTCAGATTCGAGAGCTCTTCTAAGATGCTGGTTCAACAACTTGCTGCAGGGTGATGTGAAACAAGCATGGAATGCTTTTCGCCCAGTGTCTACAAACTTTCTTAGGAATGTTAGGGCAGAAAACTACAAGGAACTAATAGAAGACATGCTGATGCGGTATCAGAAACTTGGCTGCAATATGTCTCTAAAGATCTACCTCTTTCATTCCCATATGTATTTCTTCCCTGTAAACTGTGGTATGGTTAGTGATGAAAATGGTGAACATTTTCATCAAGATATTGCATCAATGGAACAAAGATACCAGGGAAAATGGTCCACTACAGTGCTGGCTGACTACTGTTGGACACTCCCCAGAGATGCTCCTGAACAGCTGTGCAAGAGACAAGCGAAGAAATCTAAGAAGTAGTCTATGACTTGATTTTTTACACTTATAAACCATTGACCTTTCCCATTGTCATGCATTTCATGATGTAAACATCCATTTATTGCAGATTACAAAAAACTAGAGCCAAAATTAGAATTTGACTATCATACTCATGTTGAGCACATACACATTAATTGGAAATGACTAATTTTATTTCCGTAACATGGCTTTTGTAAAAATTTGTTGACTAGTGTAATTTGAGAGTCCTGAGAAAGGAAAAAAAGAAAAAAAACCCACACCGAATCGCTGAAGATCCCACACCCTTAGGTAAAGCATCCAGATTCAGTGTGGTTAGCTCCAACTTCATTCTTATTTCGGCCCAAAGAGGAATATAGCTCTGAGCTGTCCTGTCTGTTGTATACTTCAGCTTAACTGAAGTGTTGTATAGTGTTCAATTCTGAGAGCAAGGACATGGGAACAATGCCAACGAACACTTTGTGGGAAGGTGATGCAAACTATGAGAGATATGAGAGATAGGGAAGCTTCTCAGGTGAGAAATGCATGGGGAAAAATGAGATTGTCTAGCCCAGAGAAGAGAAGATTAAAGAAATGACAGGTATATTAAAATATTAAAGAAACTATCATATTTTATAGAAGAATATGAAATTTTTACTTTCTCATCCCAGAACCAATACTAAGAACAATGGATGTATTGTATTTTTATTCAGATCAGTGAAAAACTTTCTAAGAACTGCAATTTATGGACAAAGAAAGGTCTACCTTGTGAGAGATAGACAGGGTCTCTGTACCTTCTTTTTTTTTAAGATTTATTTATTTATGCATACAAGCTGGGGTATACGTCAGAGGCTTGGGGTAGCGAGAGGGCTCACCAGAGACAGAGTAGGGAACAGAACAGGCAGATCAATGGAAATACACTGCTGAGGGGAGCAGCGGGCGAGGCAGGAGAGGTCTGCCGCACCATGTGGGAATCTCCCGTCAGGCGTCGAACTCGCGTCGCCACTGTGGAGAGCTCCACAGCACAGTGCTTAACTGCTGCCCCACTATGGAGGCCCTCTCTGTACCTTCTAAAGCAAAAAATGGAAGTTCACCTATTAGGGATGCTATTAAAGAAATATGGATGTCTATACTTCTCGCCATTCATTTTTACCATAAGACTATAAGCACTTGGTTCTAAACTAAGACTTTTTTTCTCAGTGACTCAGTGGACCCCAAAACATCACATTCATCCTCCCCCCCCACCAACCCATTTTGTTAACTTATCAGAACATGTAGTTTTGGATTTTGTATTATGATCTTGGAGAAATCCTTTCTATTTTGTAAAAAAATTGAGCAGCCTGATTTTAGATTCACAGTCAGTGAAACTTGTCCTTCATTTCCCCTTCCAGTTATAAGGTCCCTTTTAATGGCTTCTTCTTGAAGGTCTAGTAGTCAGTCTACAAACACTAGTTTTGTCCCAAGTCATGCTGCAAGGTTTTCCACCCCTTTTCCCCTTCGAAGTGCACTATATTCATAGGACTATATAGGGAGATGATAGAAGTTGGGTGAGTCAAATACCTGGTTCTGGAAATGTGTTACTATCTGGTAGTAAAATGGCACCTAGAACATTTATTTTTTTAACTTATACTGATTGGTCCAGACCAATAATGCCAAATAGCATAATAACACTTACATCAAAACACTCATATTCTCATTATTCTCATGTATATGAGGATATTGAACAGAGTATAATGTGAACATATATTTTTGTGGTTCCCCAGTCATAGCTTAATATAAAGTAAGGAAATCAGTAGTACTGGTAACCTGTAGAGACACACACACACACACCCACGCACACACACTCACAGTCACTCATGCTTCTGGCAATTAGTAACAGTATGATTTTTTCATTTTATTTTAAATTTTGAGATGCCAGTCTTCTTATATTGATAAATTGAAACTTTTTCTATCTTTTGCCTTTTTTTTAATGCATCTAATCCCTTCTCTCTTAAACTTGCTTTACAAAATCTACTTATAGACACTAGTTACAAAGTAAAGAAGAAACTCTTCCTATTTTTCAGTGCTGACATTGTGAATATATCATGAAATATACTGTATTTCTGATGGCAGACTCGATCTTGGTAAAAGTCCTTTAAATGTTTTGGTTGAAAGGCAAATGTCAATTCATCACCTTTTTCCCTCCTTTGCTATCTTATTCACAAAAAGCATTGAGGAGACATTTTTTCATCTTTCAGCTGATGAAAGATGGAAAGTTGGCATGTTCCCAGCAGTTCGTCTCAAAGGATGGGTGAAAGTTTAGATAAAAGGCCTAAATGACTTCCTCCTTCACTGAAAACACCCTCTCTAAAAATATTTATAATTCATAAGGCATGAACCAGAAAGGAGATAATGCTTTGAAATATGGGCGTGTAAATATGCATCATGGTTCCATGTAAAACAGAAAATATTTTTGAGAAGTTTTGGGAAAGCAGTACCGTGTGCCACAGCAAGGCTTGGATTCTAATCCTGGCACTGGTGGCTTCTGGCTCTGTCACGTGGAACGGGTTACTAAGCTGAAGAGTTTTAGCTTCTTTACCTATAAAACAGATCATCTAAATTAACATTTATTGAAGATATTCAATAAATGAATCTATAAAATGTTTGGCATCATAGTTGGGGGTTGCCTATCTTCAGCAAGAATCAATATTTGATAATAAAAAATTTAAGTACATTTGAATTTAATCTGTTCTTTTTAACTTTTTTATGACTGAATTATGTCATTTTTTAAAAAGATTTATTTATTTATGCATACAAGAGCTGGGGTGTAGGCCAGAGATGGGGGGGCATGGTGAGAGGATTCAGCAGAGACAGAGTGGGGAGCAGAACAGGTGGATCTACTAAAATACACTGCTGAGGGGAGCAAAGGGTGAGGCAGGAGAGGTCTGCTGAGCCATTTGGGTCAGCTCCCTGGCCAGGGATCGAACTCATGCTGCAGTGGCTGAGAACAGCTTCATAGTGCTGAGACTTAAACCCTTGCGCCACCAAGGGATGCCCCTGAATATGTCATTTTTAAAGGCGGCACATGCATTTATGGTTCAAAACAAAAATAATACTGTGTGCTTTTTTTGCTATAAATTTATGGATATACACACATATAATTCATTTTAAACAGAAATATTTAAACAGTTATTGTGGCATGCAGTAACTTTTGTAGGTCTTTACATTATCAATTTTGATATCCTTAAACTATCACATCACAAACTCAATGAGTTTGGACTGTGAAGTGTAAAATGTCAGACGATGAGTTCCGGAAGCCCCGGAAGCTCGCGGTGGCCAGCCTTCCCTGCCAGCACCCTGGAAGAGGAGCCATTGGCACATCCACAAAGTGCCATCAGGAAGCCTTTAGTTTGCTGATTCAGAACACATCAGGGTGATTCAATTTCAAGTAATCCAAAACTAGTCCACGCATTCTAAAAAGCTGGTGAGCATTCAGTGGGATAAGCAGATGTAGTTATTTGTGGAAACAATGGTGGAATCAGACAGAGCTGGTTTAGGAACCTGGGAACCATATGAGTTGTTCCATCCTGAAGGTATTGCTTAATTTCTCTGATTTTTCCTTTCTCTCTCTTTTTTTTAAGATTTATTTTTATATATTTATGCATACAAGAACTGGAGTGGAGGTGTGTGGGGATGGTGAGAGGATTCAGCAGAGACAGAGTGGGGAGCAGAACAGGCAGATCTACTGAAACACACTGCTGAGGGGAGCAGCGGGCGAGACGGGAGCTGTCTGCTGTGCCATGTGGGTCAGCTCGCTGGCTGGGGATCAAACTCCTGCTGCAGTGGCTAGTGATAGATTGATAGCGCTGAGACTTTAACCCCTGTGCCACCAGGGAGGCCCCGATTTTCCTTTCTCTTATCTATTAATAAGTGCTATGATTCTATTAAACATAATACCTCATCTCCTAACACTTCCATCCTTTTGGCCTCTGTTACAAGACCACAAGTATTCTTTAAGATCTTAAATACACTTTTTTACCACTGGACTTTTGCACAAGCTTCACATTAAACCAGGGAAATTCTTTCCATCGTGTTTCTGACTTTATTTTGATGAGTTTAATCATTACATCTTCAGAGAGTGGACTTCCCTGACCTCCCCTATTATCTTATATCTCATACCACTTGTCATAATTTATAATTGTTTTACTTGCTCATTTAACTGTAATTTGCTCATCTATCTTACAGAAAGTTCGCTGAGAGACTGTCTTGCTCATCATCATATATTAAGTATCCAGAAAAGTCCCTGACAGGGTTCAGTCAATGTTGCTGCATGAAAAAATGAGCACTTTCAGGGTTATTGTACAATTTAAGATAACTTATGACATCTAAGTTCTCAATAAAGCATTTTTCCAAAATTACTTTTTAGCGGCAAATTTGGCATGAGAGACATTATTCCATATGTGAATGTAGCAGGTACTTGGGTTGCAAATGGAAAAAATGGCAACACGGCTCTCTGAGTGGAGCCAAAGGCATTGCGGACACACTGTGAGTCACCTTAGAGAGAAAATCCCCTCTAGCAGATAAGATGGTTCCCATTGAAGATACTCCCACCTTTACAAACACCAGCTGTCCGTTTTCAAAGCCTTTATTTCCTAAAGACCAGCCAAGACAGGGAGTTAACGTGAACCATTTACTCAAAGATAACATTTTCTTTACCCCACATAAAGCATGGTGAAGCTGCCATTACGAATCAGGAGGTGAATTCCTTAAGCAAGATTGAGATAGGTGGATTTTCCCTCCTATCTACTCTGTTGGAAAAATAAAAAAAGAAAGACAGATGTTTCAATGGCTCTTGTCTGCATTTTAAATTAAAAACAACCATAATTTGAAAAGCCCTGGAAAATGACAGTTAAGCAATTGAGGCCACTTCTACTGTATTTTTCCAATTGATGACTCCAGTCCTGGTCTTTTAAATGCATCCAAGCAGACTATGGGAGAGGGCTTTGTGGATGCCTTCTTAAAATCGGAAAAAAGCCAGTAAAAACTAATGATCTAACAACAAGTAACTGCCAGTTCTGTGTCACTGAGTCATCTTCTATGGGGAAGTGTTTGCATTTCATTAGGCTTTTAAGTACCGCAGGCTGATTTATTATTTTCATTTTTATTTTCTTAGTGGGTTGTCATGAAACCTCACATCATTAATATGAAGAATAAAGTGCCAAATAAGTTATAATTTCCTAGATGAGTACAGTAATGATGATAATAATGATCACTGAAGGCTCTCACATTTATTTATATCAACTGAACTCTGAGATGGTATGAAAATCATCCTTCAGAATATTTAATCACCTTCCTACTCTGTCTTCCCATCTCTGCTATAATTCTGATCTCTCATAGCTCTTTTTCCAATGTTACTCAGCCCACATCCAGCATCTGATTAGATGTTCTTTTTAACATTCAAACTTTTACACCCTTTTTCCATTTCTTGGTGGAAGCTTTCTGTGCAATTTTTATTATACTAACTTAAAAGATATCCTCTTGAAAATTGCAATTAGCTTCTGTGAATGGATTAAAAATGGTTACATGGAGAAAATAAATGAGTTGCTTATTTCAGAAACTGGCCAAAATGGAAAATTTTAGGTACTACCTGAGTGTTGGTATGTTTCTCTAATTAAGAAAGTCATTTTCTCCTACATATATGTCTTCAATTAAAATGTGCCAGTGGTTCTCCAAATGGTTTTGATGTAACTGCCATCTGTCTCATGACGAAAAACACCAAATTACATTGTTATATCGTTTGGGGTAAATCCTCTCTGATGTCTTTTTATCTAAGGAATAAAAATCTCCAAGTGAAATCTGCTGTGCCTAGTAATCTAAACAAACTTATTAATTACAACCATATATCTTAGGGGTTGAAATATTCTGATTATAGTTTTTGGTTTTGGTTTTGGTTATACAACAATACTATAAACACACATAGATTACTGCATAGAGTTTTCAACCTTTCAACAGCAAGAGAGAAATCTGATCCAGGTTGTTATCTAGGTAAGTATTTTTTCCAAAAAGTTGGGCAACTATGGACTCAAAGTGTGAAATAGATTTTGTAAAGACACCTATTACACACAAACACCCACAAATGACTAAAATAAAGGTTTCACGAAATCATACCCTCATTGGAAGGGAAAGATGAATGTATTTGTCATGTTCAAGGTCTAAGCAAGTGAAAGAAGGTGGTAGGAGATGAGCTTAAGGCATGAAGTAACCCAGGTCCCAGAGGTTCCTGTGGGTCATCATAAGGTTGTGGCCTTCTAAGTGCCTGATAGAAAGATTCTGAGGATTTTTAGCTGAGGAGTGACATAGTATGACTTGGTTTCAATAGGATCATCATGACTGATATATCATGAATAGAATTTAGGGAACCAAGTACAGCAGCTGGGAGGCCAGCTGGGTGGCAATTATGATAACGCAAGTGTGAAATGATGGTGGTAGGACCAGGGAAGTAGTGGTGAAATGTTCACATTTCTAAAAAGAGCATCTCAATTCTAGATACCTTGCGAAGGTAGAGCTGCCTGGAGAGATTAGATGTAAGACAGGAGGGAAAGGCAGAGCAGTCAAGGTTTGACCTGAGAAACTTGAAAGATTGATGTGCTTTCTACTGAGACTGGAAGGAGACCAGAGGGGGTGTATGGGGTGAGGAGAGTTTAGTTTAAATTTGAGTTGCCTTTTGGATATAAAAGTAAAGATGTCTGTTGGAGACCAGAAATACTAGTCTCAGGTTCATGAGCGAGGATCTGGCTGGGTGAATACATTTGGGAGTTGTCAAAATAGGTTAATATTTAAAGCCTAAGGACCAGGCACTCCAATTACCAAAGGAGTAAACATTGCTAAAAAAAAAAAAAAAAAAAAAAAAAAAAAAAAAAAAAAAAAAAAAAAAAAAAAAAAAAAAAAAAAAAAAAAAAAAAGGTAATCTTAGTTTAAGTTCTCCTGAAAACAACCTAAGACAAAAACTTGAATGAGTATGTTTAACTTGGAGATAGGACCCCAGAAAGCATAGTGGGAAAAGTGAGATAAGAAAAGGAGAAAAAAGTAATTAAAAGAATGAAAGATGAATTTATAAGATTATCACCACCAAGGGCAATTAGAGTTCCATCCTACTGGCTTCCCTCCAAGGGACTGTATAGAACACACATTGAAATTGTGTTATCATGAGATGAGAACCTGCAGTATTTATACAACCATTTTTATTCTCCTTAGATGAGGAATGTTTCTGAGGGGACTGAAGTCCCTGGCACTTCAAGGTCCAGGGATCTGGGAGAAAGTATTTAGGCGAGAGCAGAGAAATGGACATGGGGCAGCACGGGGAAGGGTCTGGTTCTCGGTCTGAAGACTAACACTTGTTTGGAAGTTCAGAACATGAGGAGAATCCAGGAAAGGAGCAAGAAATGGTGGCAAGTGTCATAGGAGAAAGACAAGAGTGTGGTGACTATAAGATAAAAATGTCATTCTTGAAGGGATGGCCTTACATTTTGCACTATAGAATTTGCAAATCATTTCATTTAAAAAATGAAAGGTTGAAAGCCTAGTACAGGAGTAGGTTTAAGAGGAGAAGAGTAATGAGGAACAACTAGTTTTAAGAACATTGGAAGAATGTTGCTGTAAAGAGGAGCACAGAAGGGAGAAGACTGGAAGGCTCACAGATGTTTTTTCTGAGAAACCCATACCTGGGGTGGAATGCAAAAGAGAGATCTGATAGATGTGTTCAGGATTGCTGGGAAAATTCAGAGGCAAGTACCCATTAATTTGGCAATGCCGTAATGAATGAGCCTAAATGTAAGGTCTATGGCTTCAGGCCACACAAGCATCTCACCCATCACTCTCTCTTTCCTTATGCCTAGAAGATCAATTGCATCAGAATTATATTTAACACTATGACTAAAGATTCTGCATTCCCAGAAAGAATTGTCACTTTAGGGTATAGCAACTTAAGAGTTTGAATAACAGTGGCTGTGCTTATAAACTAACTTAGCAAAGATTTTTCAGGATATAGTTAAAGAACACAGAGCATTTCAGGTAGACTTAAAAATCAAACTACTGTTGTGTGTCCCTTTGTGTTTCTGTGTGAAATGACAATTTCAAATACAGTTAAATTCTGAAAGGCATTTAGTATTATTCACTTATTCATTTTCCCCCGTTATTCTCTGTCTCTTTTGAGGTCATGCTTTTCATGTCTGTTAATTGATTTTACAAATTCATCACCTCTGATGATGCCAAAGTGGTTTAAAAAAAATTTATATACCAGAAAGAACTTCTGCTCATAAACATTTGAACATAACACTCTTTTGACATGTGGGTGCTTGTGTCATAGAACAAATGGAAAGTGGTGTTACAGTTTTACAGATCGTAGCAACGTTGTATGAGCTTGTAGAAAAACAAAAGAAGAGCAAAAGTTGACTCCTCATTCAAAGCCTACATTCCATGGACTTTCCCTTAAAAATTATTAGCTACTAAGATGAAATCATACTGGAATTTTTTCCCATAGAAAGGACTTTTCTAAGATGTCCACCTACCAACTGCTAGTTTCATCATTTTGTATCATGGTAATGAAGAAAAATAATTATAGATTCATCAGTATTGAGCAAATATTTCTACCATAACAAAATGTTGAATCACAATATTACTATAAAGAAATGTTATGAGATTTTTAGTGTGAGGTAAAAGTGAAAAGGTTCAATAATGGATTCCATTAAAGTAGGAAAATAAAAGCAATATTGATGAAAATACTGAACTTCAGGTTATCATATTCAAGGGGGCAACACATTTAATCACTTCCAGTGTATCTGCATGACAGGGCTCAGAAGGACTTTGGTGATTACTGGCTAATTTAACTAGCTTGGAAATCCCATTTTGATAGTTGAAACTCCAAATGAACAAGGCAGGTACTGGAAAGAAACATACAGACTATTAATATAAATATGAGTTCTGAAGAAAGGGGAATAGAAATTAGAGATCTGTGAAAATGGTTTTGAAATTCTTCTCCTGTTTTTTTCAGCCTGATGACAATCAGCACAGAAATACAGATATCAAAAAAGGATTTAAATAGCATTTAAGGTGCAAAATACAAAATACCAGATGCAGTGGAGGAGTCTGTCCATAAGGATATTGACATGAAACCCTGTGTTTGCCACTGCTAAAGCTGGACACGTTACTTTCGCCATTAATGGTGGCTTTCTAAAAGTGGAGTTCAAGTAAGGTAGCATCCAGACATCACCCTGTGTGCTATAGATACAATCTATTCCCTTATATTTGTTGTGTGTGCCTTTCTGTTTCTATGTGTATGTGAAATGACAATTTCAAATACAGTTAGTATTGTAGTACTGGTGCTCAAATAACAAAGCATCATCAATAGAGTGGCTGGTGGAAGAGGTGCTATCTCAGATGTTTCATCTTACATAATAGCATCGAATCAGTCTTTTTTCAAACCCTCTCCATATTGTTGGCTCCTCTTATACATGCTTCTTTAAAATAAACACCAAACTCATGATGACAATTCCTTGCTGAAGATCCGGTATGGCTTCCCATTACCCTCAAAGCCAAGGACCAACCCTGAAACAGGACCTGCAGACTCCAACAGGATCTGGCCCCTGTTCACTTGTCTAATCACAACCAGTGTTTTTATTCACTTGGTTAAATAACACTGGTCAATAAATTTTTACAAAATTCATGTTACTGAAATAAGATTAGAAATTTCCAATCAATTTGTATGTGCTCAACACGAATATGACAGTCTAATTCTAATTTTGGCTCTAGTTTTTTTGGCAATCTGCAATAAATTGATGTTTACATCATGAAATGCATGCCAATAGTATGGTTAATACCTGTGAAAAATTAAGTCATAGACTACTTCTTAGATTTCTTTGCTTGTCTCTTGCACAGCTGTTCAGGAATAGAAGAGATGGAAGATGATTTCCATTTTGCAAAAGCACTGCCTTAAGACTCAGTTCCGAAGAGTCTAGAAATAGTGCCCATTTATGTGGGTCATGAGTGATTTCTAAGGCATTCATGAGGCCCTCAATATCACAACAGAATACCAATGGCTGGTGGTGCTTTCAATAGAAAGTAATTGGGACATCTTCTTCTAGAAGATTCCATTGTTGGAGTCTTGATCTTAGCAATTCTGCCTTGTTCTTGGATAAGTACAAATCACCAACCAGGTCATTTAGTTCTTCCTGTGTTAGTGTGTGTGGGGTTGATGATGCGCCACAGCAAACATCTGGATCACTGCATGCTGATGGAACAGGAGAAAAACAGGTTGGCTCACCCTTGTCCTCATCAGATGAATCAAGAGAATATTCTGCTGGAGGTTCTGGAATAGGAAGTCCCTTACCACGTGGAACTAGTCTCAGGGTAGATGGAATGTTTGGGTAGACTATTCTCTACTTCTTTTGCTTCGCTATTCCACGAGAAAGAGGAGGAACCAAGCAAAAGTAACAGTCTTTTATGTGGTTGCTTGGCTCTCTCCACACCATGGGGACTGCAAAAGGCATTGATGCTCTTTTGCCATTTCTTGGTCACTAACCTTGCATCCAAAGTAAAGATGATAAGGCTTCTTCACTTGAAAAGTGATACTTTTCTTCTGGTTGGCAAATGTCACTTCCCCACAAATAGAGCAGAAATTGTCCATGCTATTAACGCACTTTCGAGGCATTGCTGTTCTGTATTGTGCCTAAATGGATAAAATAATAACAGTTCTATGGAACAGTAGCTTAAACTGTCCCTCACATAGTCTGAAATATTTTCAGCGCTCAACCTTTCCGACAGGGCTTTATCTAGTGCACTGCTGATGCTAGCTTACTTCAGCAGCCGCCTGGCAGTAGTATTGCATTGCATCAGAAAAGGATGCAATCAACTCTGGATGATGTATGCATGATGTTATTATGCAATGCGATGCAATATTACATCATTCTAGGCTGATTTAGGATGTTGTTGCAGTCCTACTGGATAAATGTACATGGTGAAACATACAAAATGAGCTATATGAAATATCTTCAAAACGAGAGCTAATAAAACATTATATTAATATTCAGCACACCAAGATACTACAGATTAGGGCCTTTTTAAGTCAGTAGCGATCTCACTGTTGACCAATGTAATCAAAGCTCTTTTTGCCTCCGAGCATCTGTTCGTGCTATTCCCTCTGCTTCTGTATTTTTCTTGTCTCTCTCTGATTAACCCTCCCACTTTGCCAGTCTCATTCTCGATGTCACTTGTTTCTGGAACCACCTCTAATTCCCAAGTCCATATTGTACACACATTTTTCTTGTTATTCCACCAAGACCTCAAAAATGTCTTCCTCATTTTATAGCTTTTATCACACTGTACAAAAATTTCCTCCTTGCTTATGTATATTTCCCCACACACTACAATTTTTCCCCAAAGCAGACACTGATTCTTTCTTGTTCAATATTGTGTTCTCAGTGTGTGTGTGTGTGGGGGAGGGGGGATCAAGTTTGGCACTGCAGTGTTTGAACAAATGAATAAGTGAAGGAAAAAATATACTATCTGTGATATCTCTGAGAGATAAGTAGCTACTAATATTTATGTTAAATATTTCAAATAATCTTTCTGTTCAAAACCAAATAGGTAATTTACAGTAAATTCAGAATTGTGGTTATCTTTGGGAGTATTGACTGGAACCTCCAGAGGAACAGAAAATTTTTCCTATTTTGATCTGAGTGTTGGTTTCATGGACTTCTGAATGTATACATTTCATTGAGCTGTGTGCTTAAAATCTGCACATTGTATTGCATATGTTAATAAAAAAGAAAGAAAAAACTTAAAACTATTTTTATCTCACTCTAATACCAAGAGTATATTTTACCTTTCATTGACTCAAGAAAGTCTGGCTTTTAGTTTTAAAGAGTAATAATGCTGCTTAAAATCACAATTATTTAATAAGAGTACCCCCAAACCTCCTAGCATAGCTAAGGTGGCCCATGCAGGATTTCTTTTACTGTCTGTAAAGCCTGGAGCAAATCCAAAGCAGCTAAGAAGATGAGGTTGGTCTTATCAGACCATCCTCTGAGAACCATCTCCCAGCCAGCTCTCCCAGTCTCATGGAATCCACTATAATTTGGTTCTAGACCTATAAACACCAACCAGATTGGACTCCAAAGTCTGTTTTCATTTGGGTTTTAGCAAACTCATGAATCTTTTGCCCAATAGTCACCCCCAACTGAACTCACCACCAGTAGTTATCAGCGATCCCCCTCTCACCAATGACGGAATTCCCCTATTGTCAGACAGACTTATTGAAGGGAACTTCCAATGAACTCGGCAGATTTCTTGAGTAATTAAGCCATCATTCCAGCATAATACTATTTAAAATTGTTTCAAGAATTTTTTCCATACTTATAGGGGAATGGAGTTAATTTTTCTCTTGTAAAATGAATTACATTTTTATGCTTATTTATAGAATTCTTGAGTTACTGTCATTTATAGTTATATTTGCTCCTCAGACAACTTTCAATTAGAATATTTTGAAAATATACTTTATTCATCCTGGTGCCATTTTTGAGACCCATTGTAACATTTCAACATTAGCTTCATTCTAACCTGTCCCCTCATCAAATTTTTTATCTGCCTTGCTTTTGCCTCACAGTACCTAAAATCCTGTCTCTGCAGCCATTTGCAGGTTTAAATAGGCTATGCAAATTGACTGAAAATTGTCTTTGCACAGCGTTCTCCATCCTCATTTTGGCTTTGTTGCTCCCTGCAGTTATTCAATGTGGAATAACGGTCAAAATCAATTGCAAACTTGCAGTTGTCTTTCACTGAGGAATATTTATTATTATTATTAGATGATGTACAAGCTATTGGTGCACTACTTATGGAGGCAGAAACATTCTTCTCTCTGAAGGTTTTATCTTTTAAAGGACACATAAAATTTCAGACTTGCATTTCAGCTTCATAAATACACATATGGCTGCATAGAGTTAACACAGATCATCCATCTTGAGTTTCTTTTGGTTCAAGCAACCATGGAATTAAATCCCACATAAATTCTATAAGCCTGTGTATTTAAATCAATTTTAATGGGAGAAAACAAGTTCTACTGCTTGATAATTCATGGCAAGAAAAAGTTGTGACGTGAATTTTTACAACATATTCAAGAAAGTTATGTAACCTCAGAAAAGTCAGCTGCACAAAAACAGACACATAGACCAATGGAATCGAATAGAAAACCCAGAAATAAATCCACATATTTACGGACAACTAATCTTCGACAAAGGAGCAAAGAATATGCAATGGAACAAGATTAGCTTGTTCAATAAATGGTGTTGGGAGAACTGGACTGCTACATGCAAAAAAATGAAGCTAGAGTACTACCTCACACCATGCACAAAAACCAACTCGAAATGGATAAAAGACCTGGAGATAAGACCTCAAGCCATAAAGTTCATAGAAGAAAATATAGGCAAAACTCTACATGACATACACCTCAGCAAAATCTTTAAAAGCACTTCCCTCATAGCGAAGGAAGTAAAAGAAAAGATAAACAGCTGGGATTACATCAAACTAAAAAGCTTCTGTACAGCAAAAGAGACAATAACCAAAACAAACAGACACCCTACTAATTGGGAGAAGATCTTTGCACACAATACAACCGATAAAGGACTAATAACAAAAATCTACAAAGAGCTCACACAACTCAACAAAAACAAAGTCAACAATCCAGTCAAAAAATAGGCAGACGAACTAAAAAGACACTTCTCCAAAGAAGAAAAGCAAATGGGCAACAGGTATATGAAAAAATGTTCAACATCACTTATAATTAGGGAAATGCAAATTAAAACCACAATGAGAAACCACCTCACTCCAGTAAGAATGGCGTGCATTAAAAAAACAGGTAACAACAAATGTTGGCGAGGATGTGGAGAAAAAGGAACTCTCCTACACTGCTGGTGGGAAATTGATCCAACCACTATGGAAAGCTGTATGGCATTTCCTCAAATTGATCCAACCACTATGGAAAGCTGGATGGCATATCTTCAAACTCCTAGAAATGGAGCTTCCATATGACCCAGCAATACCACTACTGGGAATCTACCCAAAGGACACAAAAACACTAATCCAAAAGGATACATGCACCCCTATGTTTATTGCAGCACTGTTTACAATAGCTAAGGTATGGAAACAACCCAGATGCCCAAATATAGATGACTGGATCAAGAAGATATGGTACATATACACAATGGAATACTATTCAGCATTCAAAAAAGACAAACACATGCAATTCACAGCAACATGGATGGATCTAGAAAGGATTATGATCAGTGAAATAAGCCAGAAAGAAAGAGAAAATTATCGACTGGTTTCACTTATAACAGGAATATAGGAGAGCCAAATAAGAATGTGACATTCAGCAGGGAAGGAGGGGAGGGTAAGGGCTCAAGAGGGGGGAAGAGGAGAGCACAGGGGACTATGGTGATGGCTCCACGGGTGAACAGGTGGTGGGTAACCTATGGGGAACACTCAATAATGTAAAAGATATGAATAAAAAAATAAAATATTTATAAAAAAGAGAAAGAAAAGTCAGCTGCTGATGTTTTGGCTCTAAGTGTATTAAATATATTAAGTGTTTCAAACTTGAAACCATGTTAATGAAGTTTCTTCTATTCTTTGAAAACCAAGACTTACCTTGGGTTTCACACAATAAATAGTTATCTATTTATATAAATGGATACACACACACTATAGAAGAAGTATTGGACAGTTTAGGTATGTGAGAAGTGAGTCCAGAATCGAGAGGCTGCAAATAATAATCATATTTATGTTCATGAATCTGCAATTTGGGCAGAGCTCAGAAGAGAAAGGGAACATAAAGTTGCCTAAGGAAACAGGAAAATACTTAAAATACCGTGGTAGGTAGCATTTTGCCATAGTAACCATTCCAACTTGTCCTTGTCCCTTTGCTCTGTCTCACCTCAAGCACGTAGTCCTGTTGTGCGCCTAATTCCCAGCCAAAGGTGACTGGGCAGGAAGCAGAAATAACTGGTGGGTCCAGCTTTTGTGTTCTCATCGGCTTGACTCCTTCAAGGTGTGCCAGCTCATGCCAGGGATACAGACGTCACAGAGGGATTCCCTCTGAGGAAAAAACATCAAGATTAAGGGAAAGAAGAATCCCCTCCCCAACTCTTAATCAGTGTCCCATGAGGAAACCTAAATCTAACTAGAAATTTCAAGACTGGGTTTAATTTGAGAAGCTGACTCTCCATGTGCTTGAGGGAAAAAAGAACATGAAGAGGCTCTGAAGGGGATAATCTGGAGACAATCACTGGGAACAATGGGAGGGGCTCACAGAAGTGGGGACCCCATTCCAGAGGATTAGCCCCACCCAGTTTCTTTGTCCCTTGGGAGTGGGGGTCAGAAATGCTGGAAGCACTGGGGCTGAACTGAACAGACCTGGACAAGCCAGTCCTGTGCAGCTCTGACAGGACCAGCTATAAAGAAGTTCCTGCTCCCTTGCTCCCCTCTTCCATTCCCTTCTGCCAAGGGGCAGGACTCACAGAAAGGCAGCTGGCAGAGAAGTCTGGGGAGTAGTTTTCAGAATCCCAGTCCCAGCACGCCAGAGCAGCTTAAAAGGGTAAACTTGGACCTGAAAGGCAATAAGTAAACAACTAGCACATCTCTGTACCTGGGTAAGAAAAAAAAAAAGTGCCACCAGATTTAAGACAAGAAACTGTGTGTTAATTAATATGAGCAAGAATTTGCTGAATCAGGGGACTTCGTTTTCTCCGGAAGCATAGAAACTGAAGAGAGCAAAAGCAAACAGGAACAAGGAACTTCTTAGCAGAGACATTTGTAGATGATTGCTTGAGGATCAAGCGTCCTACCCACCCACCATGCCTGGGTGTGGCATTACCCCCACCCTCAACTAAGATATACCCCCAGAAAGAAAGGGATTGTTTCAAATTGGTCGAGATTAAATTTTGGTTCCCAGGCAGAGGGAAGACAATATAGAAATTAATTTGAGCCTTAAAAAAAATGAAGTTAATATTCCAATTATACTAATGTGTGGACTAATACTTTTTATCCTTATGGTGTATTTTCAATTGTGCAGAAACTGCAGGTACAGGGGTAAAATGTTAAAAGGTTAACATCAGTTATTATGGTAATTATTATTTCTAGAGATTAGAAATAATATGACTGGTTCTTATTTTCTTTTCTATACCTTTCATTATTTCCCCAATTTTCCACAATAAACATGTCACTTTTACAATACAAATTATTTTTTACAAGCTTGTTGATATGTTATCTTGTGATTTACTATTATAACCAGTCTCAAAAGCATTTCTGACTTGGCATGATAAAAAGCCCAAGTTTCCCTTTTGGTCCTCTTATTTTGTCTTAGGAAGATTAAAATCTGGCCAGTCCTGTGTTCTCCTTGATGTGTTCTCCTATACCTCATGTAATTCCTAATAAACAGAAGAGTGCAATCTTCGTCTTCTATTTTATTTTGACAAGAAAATATGAATTCCAGTAATTTTCTAGTTAAAATTTTCATAAACTCTTTCCTTCCACTTGTTGGCAGCAGAGTCTGGCTCTCTTATGGTGATTCACCTTGAAACTATGACTGAAATGATTTGCTGAAAACCTTGGAGAACACAGTCCAAGAGTTCAAAGTTCTGTTTTTGTCAGTAAAACATGGGTAATAAGACAAGGTCTAAGAGATAAAGATGATTAAACGAAAGACAGAAAAGAAAGGTCAGGTACTTTATTTCCAAGTGGCCCTTTATACCCTAATACAGTATAGAAAATTCTGATATTAAAAAAGGGAAAAAGAAAAAGAGATTGAGATTATTTAATTCTTGGAGAGTCTGGACTCCTAGGACAAACAATGATCTGGGAATTTTAATTTTGTATCTGCCTTTACATATGATGGCTGAAGCCCATGTGAATTCCCTGTGTTATCAATCCAGGGCTAGCCCAGAGAGCAGGACGCCTGGGGCTCCAGAAGGAAGAAGGCATGTTCAAAGGGGCACTCCGTCTGTAAATGGGTTAATACCTGAACACAAATTATTTTTTTAAAGATTTATTTATTTATACATACATACAAGCTGGAGAACAGGCCAGAGGCATGGGGTGGAGAGAGGGCGCACCAGAGACAGAGTGGGGAGCAGAACAGGCAGATCAGCAGAAATACACTGTTGAGGGGAGCAGCGGGTGAGGCAGGGGAGGTATCCCGGGTCATGTGGGAATCTCCCTGGCCGGGCAGGGTGTGGAACCTGCTTCGCAGCTGCCGACAGCTCCACAGCGCAGCGCTTAACCTCTGTGCCACCAGGGAGGCACTGAAAGCATATTATTGGAGGAAATTAAAACACATTGAATAAAGGCTAAGGGAAAATCTGTGATCATCATTAGAATCAGGTATCAGTACTGTCGAGTCCAGGAAGTATTTCCCATCCTCAACTGGAGGGGTTGTTAGGGTTAGGCTCGGCCAGGTGACTGCAACTGACCTGTGTCACATGGGGCATCCCCCCAGTTCTCCAGGCCTGTGACCTGCAGCGGCCTGGATTCTAAGCAGACCCAGAGAGCAGAGTAGCCCTGCTGACCTCTGATGGACATGGGGCATGAACATAATAATCTTTGTTACTCTAAGTCACTAAGATTTTGGAGCTGACTGTTAATGCAGCGCAACCTTGTTGAATGTTACAATAGACATCATGAAAGCATTTTGAAGAATCCAGGTCTGTGTTCTCCACAGGTTGCTGCAGGTAATCATTCCAGTGATTGGGGGTTAGAGTTTAGCTATTTTGATAATGTTGCCTATTTGAAATGTTTGCTATTACGACAGGCTTCCTTTTAGTATAGACACTTCTGTAGACCTGCTGAAAAAGACTTTTAGCTCTTGTGTCTTTATATTTTCCTTTACTCCTTTTGTTCCTTCTTCAAACCTTTTTGACAAAGGCTTAATGTATAGTCCCATGAGTAGAAGTGATAAATCTCTGGGTTTTTTAAATGAATACATTTTAAAATTTAGGTATATATGTCTATGTAATAAATAAATAAGGCAAACTTTTCATTTTGATATCTAGGTATTTTATCTGGCAACTACAAAAAAATGATAAGAGTATATTCTTCCCTTTAAATAATCCTACCAGGGAACAAAACCAGTAACAAGAAATTAGTGTTTAAGAAAAGCAACCATCACAAGGTTGTAAAAAGGAAGCTCTCTAAGGATAAGACTATTGTGATGAATTAATGAAAAAATATTCAACTGTTTTCTTTATATCACTCTATGCTCAAAATCTTGTAAGGCATTCTTCTAGGTTGCTAATGATCTCCTTTGTTGGAACATGATATTGGGTTTTTAAAAAGAAATCATTCCATTTTTTCAGGTGCACCTATTAGTAGGGTGAATTGAATTATTTTTGCTGGGTGTGGATCTTCTTAAGAGAACTGGCAAACCAGAAGGCTTTGAAGCTGGTTTTTTTTTTTTTTTTTTTTTTATCAGCTGGGAGCAGTAACCTAATCCCCACACTCTGACCAGATCTGAACTCAGTGAACACAGCTTGCCTCTTTCACAGGATAAGATTGGAGGGAAGAAGAGCCCGCTGTGTGTCCCCAACTGAGCAAAAGGGAAGGCGGGGAAAGATAAGGGCTTTGGTTTCAAATATCCTTAATGGGAATTCTCCACAATCCTATTTCATCAGGGCAGGCTGGGCAGCTGCCTTCTCTTCCCTGGGAATCCCTTTGTTCACTCCCTCCAGGCTTGGGTGTCAGCCAGCCCGGTTTTGCGTTTTCCAGGTAACTGGATCTTTCTCATTATAGCCTGGGAGTGACTCATGCATTTGTAACTGATAGACCACTGTCTGAATTTTTAGCCCTCCAAGTTTTCCTCACCTATCCATGCTCCAAAAAGCAAGAGTGAGATCTTTTTCTTTTGTTTCCCTGACTGTGTCTTGCTGGCTCAGAAAACCTAAAACGCATTCAAGTCAGAACACCAGGCATTTTCATCAGTATTTTTATTAGTTTGTTTTTTTTTGGTTATGCAGACTGGAAGTAAATCAACATGTTCCAAAAAGAGGAGATCAGAAAAGGAATGGCATTTGTTAGTGGTTTCTGATTTATGAGTCTGAAGGACCTGTCACATTGAACCCTGGATGATTTTAATTAGCTGCATGACTGAAATGCCCTGTCAGTGTGGCACATTAAAGCCGTGGCATCTGATGAGTGAGCCGCCAGGAAGGGGAAAAGAGACGAGATGTGGTGAGGCCAGCTGCAGACCCAAACCGCGGCTCATTTTTGCCTGCATCTCCACACTGCTGACAAAAGGTAATTCATGGAGACACATTTTCTATTTCTTGGTTTGTAAAAGCGGCTGAGAATATTAATGAAGCCCCACCCAATTTTTGCCTGTTGCTAATGCAGTTCCTGAAAGTGAGAAATAGGAGAAACAGAACCAGTTTTCCAGTCAATAGCAAAGGCGATTCCTTTCAATGCAATGCGAGTGGACAGGTCATAGCAGAGCCTTGGACCAACTCATGCCTCACAAAGAGGTTGTACGTGGGGCTGAAAGGACATGGTCCAAAGGGAGTCCAGAAACCTCTGGGATGCTCATGAACTACAGTCTGTGCAGAGCCAGGAGCAGAGTGAGTCCATCGTCCCCACCTCCGGGTCTTCAGTCATGGCGTGGACTTCTGTGTTGGTGTTAGTCTCAGGTGTGACCTGAAGCCATAGTCAGGAAGGCTAAACAAGTGTAGGTTGGTCTCAGAAAGGCTACTGAAAACACAATAGAACAGCTGTCTGTTCTGTTCCAGTCCCAGAGGCCCTTCCCCAGAGAGCCACATGCTACTCTGGGCACCATGTTATGGATAAAGGGCACTTCAGGAAGTGGGCTGGACATGGGAGATGGCTTGTGAAAACCAACCAGGAAAAAATTCCTTTCCAATCAGAGGAGAAAAAAATTAGAAAAGACAAGTTGAATGTCCCTAGAAGACCACAGCTGTAGGAGTTTGCCGAGTAATTTTACTGGCTGTGTCTTCCACTACTTTCCAACGCAAAGATTCTCTCAAGCCAAGAGTTTCCTACTGGTTTACAAAGGTGATCTACCTTTCTTGACTCCATACTGACAGCTTCATTCATTTCATTCCCTTCCTTGTTTGTCCCTCTTCTCTGCCTTGAAAGTTTAAATTCACTTACTAAAAATGGCCCACACAAAACTGCTTTGGCCAAAGGATGAATTATCACATCCTCTGTGGTCTACCCATTTGTTTGGCAATCTTCTACTGCCAGGTGAATTCTTACGTTGTTGTCTGGGTTTATTATCTATAAGTATAAACTACTTATTATTTAACTTTTTGGCATGTTTTTATGCAGACATATAAATAATGATTTTAACTAAAGTGTAAGCTGTAATTCCAAAACACAATCATGATGTCTGGCCTACATGTATGAAGTGATGGCACATAGCAGAAACCTCAGAGAAACAGTTCAATGGACAATTTTATCTCTTAAATAATGGAGTTTAGGAGATAAGGGAGGAGTCTGGGATCATTAATGATAGACTCCTTCTATTGTTCTGTTCCACTATTCTGATGTATGGTTTCTGTCCTGGGGGTTCCCTGATGAGGCAAGATGGCTGCCTCCATTTCGCATTGTTGGCTGCAAAATCTCAGGAAGGTGTAAGAAGAGAGAATGAAAGTCCTCACAGCTGAGTCAGCAATCTCTTAAGATGCCTTCTGGTATTCCTTGGGATAATTTTTCTTTTATCTCATTGGCCAATGCAATGCTACCCTTGGTAACAGGAGAGGTTGGAAAACAGTCTGTTAACTGGGGTCATTGCCACCATGTATAAAATACTGGTTTCTTTACAAAAGAAAAAAGGAAGACTAGATATTGAATGTCAGCTAATAGTCCACATGGTCTGACAAGTAATTGTATGGTGCATCCAGGCACATCTGAGTAGTTAGCATATAAATGAAGCTGGAAGTTCTAGGAAATTCTAATGAGTTCTGGAGAGGTAATGAACTAATGGTTTACAAAGTTTTACCTTCAGACACATTTTATTCAGCCAACATGATTTTTGAAATTTTGTGAAGCCAACACTTCAAATTGGGAGAATGCACAAAAATTTCAATGTGGAAGGAATAAAGAACTCTTCAAAGTGACCATAACTATTCTCAGAGCTGCCCCTCCATAAATACCACATGTGGATTTACAAATCAGTCCATAAATTACAGTTGTAACCACCCAGTTTCCCCCATGTTTCAAGCCCACTGTCCACTGACCACAAAGACTCACCAACTATTGCTTCTCTATAGAGCCAGCCTGGAAAGCACCAGCATAGCCAGGGCCACAACCAAGGCAGCCAAGCCTTGATGCTAAAGATCCTCTTTGAAGTATTGTCAACATGAAGAGAACTGTAGCCTCCACCCAACTCTGCTTCACACTGTATCACTTGTCTATCACAGCAGCACAAACCATGATTCTTGAAGTCCTGCCTGTATTTCTGACCTCTGCCCTGCCTCACAGTCTCAAGTATTGAATTAAAGGGGAATATCAGCTCTTGGCCAGAAGATACCCTAGCTGCTAAGGTACCGATGGTATAAGCTGCCAGAAAGGGAGCAGAACTGATGTTTTCCTTCGCATCTTCCATTCCACTGTCCTCTCAGACTGTCCCTCTAAAGCAATTCTTCCCTTCTGACTTTACAAATGAGTCTAGCCCATCAAGAGAATGGAAATAGTTACCTTATGCGATCTGGGGGAGTTCACAGAAAGCCATATGTGAGTGTAGCGGCAGGAAGACTCGGGAGCAGGTTCTCTATGGAGCTGTGCAGACAGGTCTAAAGGAAGGAGTACTGGAGCCCTCGGTGGCTTTTTAGGCTTTTAATGGTCTCTTCTAGAGTGGGACCCAAGTACAAGGCAGGCCATGGGGCCAAGGAGCCGGGAGGCTGGCAGGCTTCCCAGCCCCTGCGAATCTTCACTCTCTCGGGCTCTCAGGCGACGTCTCGTGGCCTCTGTTGTACCCCGAGCAGTCCTCTGCTCTATGCTGTTCTCTGCTGCTATTTCTGCTGCTGCTTCTGCCACTTCTATTGCTTCTGCTTCTTCTGCTTATAAGCCCAGTCTCTGGCCCAGGTGTGACCACTCATGGAGGCTCACACCCCACTGCAGGTGCCCGCCATCAGGCATGCGTGTAGGCCTACAGAGGGCCATCACTGAGCGAAGGGCAGAAAAACCTGATAATTCTCTTGTTTACCCTACAGTGAGCCTCTCCTCTCCAAGCTCAAATGTCAATTAATCAATGAATTCTCACCAAGTCGCTAGGAAGCTGGGCGGGGGGATTCCATGTAAGTGATGAAGAAACAATCAGAGAATGCAGATTTTTTTAGGAAGTCAGAAAGACAGAGGCAGAAAAACAAAAAGGCACAGAGGGTCTGTCCTTTGATGGGCTGTTTAATGTGGTCTTCATTTGCCAGTATCCCCTAAGCATTTGAAAGATATATTTCCCCCAAAGCTCAGGAAACCTCAAATGGGAAGAACATCTACTATAGCCAAGGGACTGAGTGTGGGTCAGAAGTTTTCTTGCTGTTCAAGAGTTCATGCAAACTCAGAGAGATGCTTAATTTAATATCACAAAGGATAAGGGATAACTTTTGCTGTCCCTACTTCTTCCAGACATCTGAAAGGATAGTGTTAATTTTTATGTTCAGCTATGTGAGACCAAAGCAACTTCTCATGGTTACCATGGGATACCTTCTAAATATGTGCCTGATGTGATTTCCCCAAATTGTTATGCAATGAAAATGCCATAGATTCTAAGTATGGAGTTTTCTCAATTATATATTCAGAGAAATGTGATATTTCCCAAAGGGATTTTATTATATGGGGTTGGCTCTGTGTCAGTAGATCTCAATACTGGAAAATAAAAGCCTTTCTAGCTGTAAAGCACCAACAACTAGAGACTGAGTAATTTGGGGTTAATAATTTGAATGATGCCAACTTGCTTTTCTTCACAAGGGAAATTTGACTTTTCTAACAGGAAAGTAAAAAAATTATTTGAAAAAACTTATTTGTGCCAGTCAAAGGCCAAACAGCTTTTGACTATTGATGTTTATATAGTGATTATTCACTTGTTTCTTCTCTCCTAAACAGGAACTAGCTCCTTGAGGACTTGGTGTTGTTAGTTTTTGTAACCCCAACATTTAGCAAAATGGTTGACACATTGTTGGTGTCCCATAAAAGGTATTTAATAAATTAATGGATGATGCATCCCAATGCTACACATGTTAGTGATGCTTCAGAAAAGAAACGTTGGAAGAAAAACAATGAAGTATAAAATTTGTTCTGAATAAAAGTCTTTGCAATACCTACAAGTATTGTCCCAGGGCAAGGGTAACGAAGATTAACCGGAACTTCATTTCCCCACAAATACACAAAAACACAGAAAATAGATTTAGGATTGAGAGCAGTAAGACAAAAGCCATCTATTGAAAAATCATCTATTGAATCAGTCTGGACATCTTGTCACCTTGAAGTAATTATATTTATAGTTAGAAGAGAGGATACATCACATTATGTGTCTCCTGTTCCTCTGTGTTTCCTCCACTTCCTGCCCTTCCCTCACTCCCCCCCTTACATTGTGTGGGGTCTTTCCATTGACAGTGGATTTTGTAGATTGTGGCAGAAAGCAATTTTAAAGCAAGACAAGCATTGCCCCATGGAAAATTTTGGCTACTTTTTAAAAGTATCGGTCATTTCTTATCTCTTTTTCATATGTTGGGGTGTATTTCCATTGAGGACTTATTTGTCTAAAGTGACATAAACTTCCTTGCTCATATTCCTTCATCCTTTCCGCTCCTTCTAACCTTTTTCATCCCCAAATTTTCTTTCTTGTCCAGTGGAAAGCACAGATCCCCAAAGCCTATTGGTTTGCAGCTGCTACAATAGAGAAAACCTGTGGAGTTCAAGTTTACTTTTTCATGGATGAGGGAAGACAGGGGAAATTCTGCCCAAAATGTACTTGCCAGGTAGGGGACTCATACCTATTCATTGGCTATCTGAATTTGTTTGGGTCCTACAGGGGTCCTATCTTTAGAGTCGTGTTTGCTATGCTTTATAGGTTTTTGCAAATTTAGCCATCAGAGTTTGTTTCTTCCTTAAAGCTTGCCTGTGATTATGGCCTGCAGCCATAACCAAGATCCCCTGCTTACCTGACAGCAGTTCAGCCTAATTGTTGGCCACAGGAGTCCACAGGATAAAGTAAGGAAACAGCTTAAAGCTCTCTGCACAATCACACAGCACTGGGCTCCCACGCCGCACTAGCTGTGACTTTGAACAAGGTACTCACTCTCTTAACCCGCTGGTGTTCTTGTCTGTAAAACTGGAATAACAATACCTACTTTGCTAAATTGTGGAACTGATTAAGAGGACATCTAAGCGCCTGAAAGGAGCAGGTATTTTAGGGACAATGCAACTTGATTCTACTTTTGATTAACTTCTTTCCTACAAGTGAAAGAGGAAGCTGGGAATCCTGCCTTCACTGGGGTACCCTGCCTTACTCTTTCTGTCTCATCTCTTCTACATGCTTTTGATGCAGGAGGTCTGAAATTCTCAGACCAGCTGAGTGAGGGCAAAGTGAAGAGAAGATAAGAACGTATTTT
Source organism: Scalopus aquaticus (assembly GCA_004024925.1). Classification (NCBI taxonomy): domain Eukaryota; kingdom Metazoa; phylum Chordata; class Mammalia; order Eulipotyphla; family Talpidae; genus Scalopus; species Scalopus aquaticus. Next base: position 77,117 of record PVIJ01003310.1, read on the forward strand.
AGGTGACAACGCTACCATATACCTGGCCTAGAAAATTCTCTTTCATCCATTAGAAAAAAAAAAAAAAAGACAGAGGGATAACCTTTGACTTACTGATTGTTTTACATAACTGTATCATTTTGGGAGTACAACCTCACATCTCCGTATGTCATCACTAATAACTGAATGATGTACAAATAAAGTCCTAGATGAAAGTGCTAGTTCCAAGTTTTGGAATTATGTCCCTATGGCCACTTACACTTAAAGAAAATGCTGCAGGGGGGAGGAGGAAAAGAAGAGAGGACTCTGAATTCAAAAGTCAGATCAGTTTTTATCCCCAGGTTGATAACATTTGTTTATGTGGTCACAGAATTCACTCTATATCACCAGCAATTTATTTGGCTTAATAGCATTCCATGCAGAGTGGCAGGATTTACAGAGTGGTGTAGACATGAGCCTCTACCTGAAAGCATCTTTAATCTAGTGAAAGAAAAAATAGAAACTCAAGTAAAGTTTCCTTCGATTGGTACATATCCAAAATCATGTGGGGCCACCATAGTATGTTAGGATCTCTGGTTCAACATCACTTAAGAGGGAAAAGTGTGCCAAGGAAACTTCTTTGGCCACAGGTCAGTTCTGTCACATAGATTTGCTAGATCCAGCTGTATTTCCTAAACTCCGAACATATTGTTCTGGCTGTTTATGTTCTTGGCACCCAGCACAGCTGTGCATTCATTCCCAAGTTCTAAGAACACGCAGCTCAGCAGTAGCTTTCCCTAAAAGGTCTGCAAAGCCACAATTAGTTTATTCTCCCAAAGATCCAAGGTACTTGTGAAAACACAGATCTGTTTCAACTGCCAGGGCTCTGAATTAAATATGTTGCAACATATTCTTAGGGAGACATAGTTCTGTGACTAACAGCCTCCATATTTGTCAAAACTACTGTAGGTCAAAGGTTAGCAGCAGCAAAACCAAATTTGAAAGCTAAAATAAGAGCTAGGCCAGTGAGCCCAGTTTCTGCTGCAGTTTTATATCTGTGCTACTCACAGTCTAGGTCACTGCTGTCCTGAAGTAGAAGTCTCCAGACAGCACTGGATATGTCAACACAAAGTGGAGACTTTGCGATGAGAGGGATGCTGAAGTCAGCTTTGTGACAGTGCTCAGAGAACGTTATGAAATTTTCGGAAACATTTGTTTCTATTTACTGTATTTTTTAATTATAAAAACAAGATGTTTAGGTAGTTTAAAACCTTCAGTTTAAAACATTCAAAATCTCCTAGAGCAGCAGAAACATTAAAATGTTCGCGTTAAGATTGAATGCCATGGGAATGCAGTGGAGGAATTAACTGAAATTGAGAATGTGGGGAAAGCCACATTGGGGCAAAGGGGCCAGTAACACCCCACAGAGATCCTAAATACGTCCCTAATCTAAGTACCTGGACATGCGTTGGGTGGAAAGCCTTCACTTTGAGTCATCATTGAGATGGGGGATCGGTAGAAAGGTTTTCCAGAGGACATGGGGTCTAAGTTAAGGTTTGGAAGCAAACAAAAAGAAAAAAAGATGGCGCCACTCTTATAAAGGCTAGAACAAAGTTCTTGTTTGAGCCTGATTACTTAGGACAAATATACATGTGTTTAACATACTACATATGAAAACATATGATCAAAATGCATGAGTGTCCCACCTTTGACCTTGACTTAAAGAGGACGGAAATCCTTTGCTGAGAATTTGTCTCAGCAAAACTCTTTAAAAGGTTGATACCTTTGGATATAGAATTTTGATTGAAAGATATTTATTCTAAGTAAGCATTACAAGAATATTTACTTAGGGCCTCCCTGATGGCCTAGGGGTTACATCTCAGTGCTATTACCACATGGCCTGAGTTCAATCCCCAGCCAGGGAGCTGACCCACATGGTGCAGCAGACCTCTCCTGCCTCGCCTGCTGCCCCCCTCAGCAGTGTACTTCAGTAGATCTGCCTGTTCTGCTCCCCACTCTGTCTCTGGTGAATCTTCTCACCACCCCCTCCTGGCTCCACACCTCTGGCCTACACCCCAGTTCTTCTACACTAAAAAAATAAATAAATCTTTAAAAAAAAAAAGAATACTTCCAAGGATATTGCTCACTGTTTTATCTCTTTTTTAGGAATAAAAGGTTGGAGATCCTCTATATTTTTTTCCACCAATAGTAATTGTATGGTATATTTAATAGTGGAATAATTTACAGTCATTAAGAAAGATGTGATAGAATAGTAATATGGAAAGATGTTAATGGCACATTGTTGAATGAAGAAAAAGTACATTAAGAGATTTTATATGCTGCAAAAGTGTTGGTAAAGATGCAGAGAAATGGAAACTTTGCATCCAGCAGATAAAAATGGTTCGGCTACCATAGAAAATAGTATGGAGATTCCTCAAAAAGTTAAAAATAGAACTACCATATGATTCAGCAATTCCGCTTCTGGGTATATATATCCAAAAGAACTGAAATAAGAAACTAAAAGTGATGATAGCACTACCACATGAATTGCAGCATTATTTGCAATAACCAAGATGTGGAAACAGCCTAAGTGTTCACTGACACATGAATGGATGAAGTAAATGTATTACATATGCATATACAGTGGAATACAATTCAGTCTTTACAAAGAATGAAATTCTGTAATATGCAACAATAAGAATGGACCCTGAGGGCAATATGCTAAGTGAAATGAACCAGTCCTCAAATGAAAAATACTGCATAATTCTACTTGTACGTGGTATCCAAAATAGTAAAATCAGAGAGTGGAATGGTGGTTCCCTGGGACTGGGGGAGGGAGGAAAGGGTAGTTAGTAATCTATGGGCATAAAGTTTCAGGTAAATAAGATGAACACATTCTAGAGAGCTGCTGTCCATCATTGTACTTATTGTCAACAATACTATATGGTACATATAAAATTTGTTGACTGTACATCTCATGTTATGTGTTCTTACCACAATAAAAATTTTAAAAACAATTTTCAAAATGAGCAAAAGAGCTGAGTGGATACATCACAAAAGACAAAATAGAGGTGGAAATAAATATGCAAAGATGTGTTCAAAGTTATTTGTCATGAGGAATTGCAAAGTAAAACAAGATGCTACATGTTGTTTATTCTAGTACCTATCTACTAGAACAGGTGAAATCCCAAAAACTGACAATACCAAGTGCTGGCAAGGATGCTGAGCAATAGGCCCTCTTATATGGAACAGCCACTTTGGTAGATAACTCAGCATTTTCTCACAAAGCCAAACATAGTCTTGCCAATGATCCTAAACAACAAGTTCCCAGATCTTTATTTAATTGATTTGAATCTATAGTCCACAGAAAAATCGACATACAAAGACTTATAACAACATTATTCGTATCTGCCCCAAGTGGAAGCAATCAATATATATTTTAATAAGTGAATGGATAAACTGTGGTACATTCATACAATGGAATACTATTTAGTGATAAATAATTAGCTAGACAACCATGTAAAAATATGCATAAATCTTAAATACATATCAGCAAGTGAAATCTGCTAGTATAAAAACACCTGCAAAATATATGATTCCATTTGTATAACATTCTAGGAGAATTATATTCAATATTTTAAGTTTTCCAAAATATTTTTTTATAATACAGAGACTGGGACAATTCTGCCTTGGGAGAAATGTAAAAACAGCATTTTGATGCAAAATTTTCTTTTTGGTATGTTCTTTGATAGTACCTAAGGATAAAGGTGGAGGGGAATCATTATTTCTGAGCTGAGTTTGATGAATCAAATTGACCTTCAAGAGGAATTCCAATTTCCCATTGTAATCCATCCACTTCTCCCATTTAAATTTCTTAGGCAATTTTAGATGTTTAAAAATCTTAAGAGACTGGTTTGAGGCTCTAAGAAGGTGCTATTAGGCAGCCCTGGAGTTCAAGTCCAGACACATCTGCCAGGCCGCCCTCACACTGGAGCAGAGGTAGGCAGTTATGAGCAATACAAGTGCTGGTGGTGGCACGACCAACTTCTTCAGTGAGAAGCAACTTCCTCCTTTACACCGAAACATATTCTGTCATTTCCATGATGGCTTCACTTGTTCTGCTTTAAATTAATTAGATCCCTCTTTGCCTGAGCTTGTTTGGAATCAGCTACCCACATTTTTTAATGAATCCTTTCATTTATTCATTTTCTTTCTATAAATACTCATAGAGAGTATAACATTTGTCATTTACTGCGTTAATAGTTGAGAAATATGAAAGCATGAATAATAAATAGTCCCTATATTTAAGTAAGTTCTGAGCAAGAGGAGAGGTTGCAGTGAAATGAATAAATTATTGCACTTGTAAAACAGAGTAAATGCTATGAAGATATGTTCAGGTAAAATGAAATGCAGTTTTGTAGCAAGGACAGATTACATGCCTATAGAAGGGCACAGGGAAAGATTTGCAAAAAAAAAAATGAGAAATGGTGAGAATTAAGTCTTGGTTAATATTTGGGGGTGATAGTGGGGTAAGAGTTTATTCTCGACTCTTCCTGTTTCTATGTGGAGACACTTCAGCTATCGTAACACTCCTGGCTTTCTCCCCACTGCTCCTGTCGAAAGTTCATTGTGAGTTTGATAGCAGAAGCTGAGCCTGATCTGTTTAGCTCTTCTGGTTTCTTCTTATAGGAAACTGCCTTCATGACCCGAATGTTCTGGTTGACTTTCAGCCACGCAGTAAGAAATCCTTAAAGCTTCTTTCTTCAATTAACGTTATCAGTAATAAAAAGGACCATTTAATCTCTGACTACTGAGTCTTATCACAAAAGTGGGGTGCCATGATTGGCACATTGAAGTTCTATTAATAGACTTTGGGGGCTTGTTGAGGTGGAAGAAGTGAGGGGACAACTACACAAAGCAAAGGTACAACTAGGAAGTTTGCAAGAACATCCAGTGTCAAATTGGCAGGCATTGAGAATAAGCACGGTTTATTTCAAATTTTTATTCTCCAGGCTGTCAGCAAGAAAAGCAAATGTGAAGCCATGACAGAGCGGGAATTCTGTGAGCTCATTTGTACAGTTTCCTGTCTCTGAGCAAGGTCCAAGGTCAAAAGCCAGAAGACTCTGGTTTGGGTCAAGGGTCCCTGCTTCCCTCTGCAGACTGGCACACGGGCTTCTGTCTGCTCCTTGCTGCTGCGCACACTGCCACTTGCCCTTGCTATCTTTCTGTGTCCTTGTTTTCTGATGCTTTGAATTCATCCCTGTGAGCCCAGAGAAATGTCAGACTAAAAGGAAAAACTAAGAAGCCACCTCTCCCATGTCCCTGCTCCTTCTGCTGCTAGTTCTCCAAGTGAGAAGCCCCCGATGCACTTATTGGGAGTGGATCCCACGTGTCTGCTTTACACCTTCCTCGTGTTCAGGTTCTCATTTGTCAGCCCTTCTTCTAATTCTCTTTTCTAGAAAAAGAAATTTTTTTTCTCTCACACCCCATTCTGCAAAACCTTTCCACATTTTGGGACCTATTACCAAAGGTGACCAGTCCATCTTTTTGCCCTCTCGTCACCCAGTGTTCCGCTGAGAGGCTGTCTTCGCCCTCAACTCTCCATTTCCCCTGCCCCCTTGGAGTTTTGAAAACTCGAAGTTCCTTAGTATTACTAACTTCTGTAAGGAATTAGAAGAAAAGCAGGTATATACCCCTAACTAAAATAATAATGTAATTACTGCAATCTAAATCTGAACTATAGTATTTGCATTTTTTAAAATAAAATCTCTCTTGGGCCTCCCTGGTGGATAAGGGATTAATTGTCCCTGCATGACCACTGAGGCTTGAGAGCTAACCCACATGGCGCAGCAGACTTCTCCTACCTTGCCAGCTGCTCCCCTTAGCAGTGTATTTCAGTCAATCTGCCTCTTCTGCTCCCCACTCTGTCTCTGGTGAATCCTCACCCCCTGCACCTCTAGCCTACACCCCAGTTCTTGTATGCATAAATAAAATCTTTAAAGTAAATAAATAAAATCTCTCACATGCTACAGTGAATTTCTAGTATGTGACAAAGAGGTCAGTAAAAGTTCACATTTTATTTTATTAGTATAAAATAAATGTAGTATAATATGAAAAATATTAGTGCTGACCTGTGCTACTCATTTGAGTATATTCTCTTTCGTGAAAAAAGTATTTAACATTCCAAGATAAAACTCAAATGCAAAACAATGAAATAGTAGTATCCTTACTTCATGGAAAAACTACTAGATGGGTCTAGTTATCTTGTTCATTCTTTAGCATTCTTGCTTCCCTTTCTTGGAAGAAGCATTATTGATATACCTATCAATGTGGAGGTCTACATTTTCTCCATCTGCTTCATGTACTTGGGTTATTTTAATGACTTGGTAGCTTTAATCTCTTTCCTTCATATTTGGGGCTATATTCACCCTCCGTTACCTATTTCACTCTCTTGACCATTAATAAGAAATCAGTAATGCAAAACAAAAGGACTTACACTTTCTCCCCTACTCTAGTCTAATTTAAGTTCTGAATATCTACAATTCTACAAGAGTTAAAAAAAAGCCAAGAGGGAGGGGAAAGGGTCAGGTCCTTACTCTGAAAGTAATTTTTCATTATGTAGATAGTTTCTGACCACCAGAATGTCTCTGTCCTCTTCCCTGAGCACAAAATCCTTTCCACCTTGCAAAGTCCATTTCCATCCATAGTCACCATTCTAGGAAGCCATGCCAACATCCCTGTCTTCACCTTTCTTAGAATTTGTTGCCAATCTCGTACCTTATACTCTATGTTCCAGCTTTCTCAACTTGCTCTACATGTTTAAATGCTTCTGTAAGATACCATGAGTTCTCGGAGAGGAGGACACAGCCCTGGAAGTCTTACATCATGTGGTTCAAAGCACACAGTAAAAACTCAGTGACCCGAGGGTTAAATTCTTTACATTAACAATAAGGCCCAATGGGGAGTACTCAGTGCTGCTTGAGTAGCTTAGGGGCTGGTCTTTTTGCTTGCAATTTTCTGAAATAGAAGTCCCAGAGCCTGTGAAACCAATGAACACATTCGAATTACCAAACTCCCAAAGCCAGCAGTGAAAGAATTTCAGTTTCTCCCATTTAGATGATGTTTCCTGAACATTTTCTTTTTAAAAAAAAGATTTATTTATTTATGCATACAAGCTGGGGTACAGGCTAGAGGCGTGGGGTGGCGAGAGGGTTCACCAGAGACAGATGGGGGAGCAGAACAGGCAGATCTACGGAAACACACTGCTGAGGGGAGCAGCAGGCGAGGCAGGAGAGGGCCACCGCGCCATGTGGGAATCTCCCCAGCCCGGCATCGTCGAACTCGCCTTGCTGCTGCCGACACCTTAACAGCTAACCGCTGCGCTACCAGGGAGGTCCTCCTGAACATTTTCTGTGTTCAGGTGTATGGTGCTGGGGGAAACGGAAGAAGATAGAATTCCTGGGTTCCAAGAACACAAATAAGACACTAGGAAATGTACAGTCAAGAACTTACTAGACTCGGTGTTTATAAGAAATTATTAGAAAATTTTGGAAAAGACGAACAAGGATTCACCTGTTTCACCTTGATGATTATTATCATCAGTTCACTTTTCATTTTGTGACCAAAGTATGCAAAACATTGTTTAAAGTACATAGCAGAGCATAAAAAAATGCACTTTTGTGTGTTCATTAAGAAAAATCAAAATTTGGGGCCTTCCTGGTGGCGCAGCAGTTAAGCGCTTCGCTTTGGAGCTGTCGGCAGTGCGCGATGCGAGTTTGACGCCCAGCAGGGGAGATTCCCACATGTCACAGCAGACCTCTCTCCTGCCTCCCCCGCTGCTCCCCTCAGCAGTGTATTTCCAACAGTCTGCCTGTTTTGCTCCCCACTCTGTCTGGTGAACCCTTTCGCCACCCCATGCCTCTGGCCTGTACCCCAGCTTGTATGCATAAATAAATAAATCTTAAAAAGAGAAAAAAGAAAAATCAAAATTTGGATTATTATATACTGAATCTCTGGATGCTACTAATGAATAGGGAACTTGGGACTGTCCATTCGTGGCACCATTGAAACATCAGCATGATACAAGGAGAGAAAAAGTAATCACATAGAGGCAAGTCAGTTTCCATGGCTGAAAAGTACACGAGTTTGTCTTTATTTTAGAGCTGATTTAGTTTCTATGTTTAATTCTACCTTTTCTTCCTTTAGGAATAAGCTCAGCTGTGAATGTGCTCTCAAGCTTTCTGGTCCTACTGCTGCTGCTGTTGATGGAGCCTGAAGTCTGGTCATGGGTGAAATCAGATGGCAAGACTGCAGCCCCCACAAAATTCTAGATGGGGAATAATATTAATTGCCAACTATCACACTTGCTTTAGTATGTTCATTTTAATAAAACCTGGAAGGAGAGCAGTACAACCTGAAAATCACTGTGTTTTTAAGTCTACTTTCCTGGGACACACAGTTCTATACTGTCCCCTCTTCCTGGAATGGTCTTTCTTTACACATTCTGACAGCATGTGCGGTCACTTTGATCAAATGTCACTTGTTCAGACAGGGCTTCCCAGATCACCCTACGTACAGTTTTACTCCTTGACACCTCACTACACTTCCAATAGTCAGGATGTTAGCGGCCAAATCAACTGATCCCCAAATCTCAGTGTGTTCCATAAAAAAACATTATTCATGAAAAATCCCCTACGAGTCTGGGAACTCTCCCAAGCAGCCCTCCTCCTTATCAGCATGAGCCAACATGCTTGCCACTACTGGTGGAAAGTGAGGTGGATTCAAAGCCTGCAAATATGTTTATACTCAGAAGTGAATACACAGACCACTGCTACTTGCATTGGTCAAAGCCAACTAAAGTGTAAATGGCAGAGAAGTATCATCTTCCTGTGTCCAAGCAGGTGTGATCATGCCTGACACAGATTATTTTTATCTGTACCACTTTTCATCTAACATAGCATACTATATATTCTACTTGTGATTATATGTTTTTCCTCTCCAGAATTTAAGCAATGTGAGGATGGGAACCTATCTGTTCATTGTTGTATGTTCAGATCTTAGAACAGAAATTCTCTGTAAATGTTCCTTGAACGAACAAATTAAAATGCAAGAAATGGTATGTTTTATACCAGAAATTGCAAGTTCAAATTCATAAATAACCCAGCTGTTAATAAGGGAAACAAGCAAGGTTGGAATTCTGGTTAATGGAGAATTTTTGTCACTACATATCTCAGCTGATTTACATTGGGACTGCCTCCTCATAAACGCATCCTAAATTGAAAATATCATAATTCGGAAATGCATGTAATATATCTAACCTATCCTTAAATGTGCTCAGAACACTGATATTAGCCTGCAGTTGGGGAAAATCACCTAACACAAAGTCCATTTTATAATGAAGCACTGATTACTGCATGTGATTTATCGCGTACTGTACTGGGAGGGAAAGCCAGGCGCGACGGGGTGCATAACACAACGCATAATATCAAAAAGGGCTGGCAACACAGCGCACTACAGACTTTCAGGTGTTCACCCACGAGCCCTGTCACCGGGGCTCACAGATGCCTGTGTCATGAGACTGTCTCGTGGTGTATTACAGTCAGCGAACACCAGCACTCAGCATTTGAAGTATGGGTCTCCACTGAAGGTGTATTGATTTCACATTACTGTGAAGTAGAAAAAGTGTTAGTTGGGACTAACTGTACCTCAACTTGTCAGTGGTTGTCTTGATGGACTGTGGGCCTATAATAGCTAGATTTTCTAATTTTTTATAAGAAAATGAAAATCTGAATTTTAAGATGAAATTTCTGATTTTTTTTCATCACGTGTTTCAAAGGTTTCCAAAGTCAAGAGATTATGCTAAGCAAGATAAGTCAGAAAAAAGAAAAATAACAGATGGTCTCACTTATAGGGGGAATATAGGGAAACCAAACAAAGAATCAGGAAAAAGACAAAACTTGCAGGCAAACCATAGATCTGAGGCCCAGTAGGAGAGGGGGAGGCAGAAGGGCCAAGCTAGGGGAGGGAAGAGACAAGGGATTGTGGTGATGGTCACAGGTCCCTAGGTCGTTGGAGAATTATGGGGACTACACATGAGGGGAGAAATCAAATATGGTACGAAAATGAACAATGATACAAGAATATTTTTAAAAATGAATAAAAACACACACAAAAAAACCCAAGACACCAACAACAAAGATTTCCAAAGTCATATGCAGGTCGTGTCCCACAGACAAGATGTCAGTCTGTGCCATTTGCTTTTGATGGAGAGACCAAATGTTTGTGTTTTCAGAGTTAAAAAAGGCTGAATTATGTGAAGCAAAAAAGAGGAAGAACAGACACTCCGAATCTATTTCTCTATCACTTAAAATGCTTCTTTGCCCAGGAATTTCAAAAACTGTTTCCTTATATTTAAAGCATTAGTTTTATTTTTTGATTGCTGAATCCTGGGAGAATAAGAAGGGATAAACCGTATTTTCATTGATCGTACTGTGTGTCCTATATAGTAATATCTACATAAATAAGAAGCCCTGGGGGAAGGACCCCATGGTTAAAATATGTAGAATAAAAAACTGCCATGGTTAAAACAGCACTGGCAGAATCAAAGATTAATATCTACTTCATATTACAGATGAGGTCTCAACCAGGAATTCTTCTTAAGAACCAATAATTTGACCAGATTACATAATGAGTGTTTTTTTTTTTCTTTGCCCTAAAGTTGAACTTTGTATAGAGAGGAGCTGCCAAACACATTTTCACCATAAAGAAATGTTGTTTTCCAATTGTATCACCCAAGAGGCTCAAATTCCAATAAAAATGTTTAAAACTCAAATTTCTATATCTCTTTGGTTCCAGTTCAGAGCGGTTTAGCAAGAATGTTAATTTTGCTCTTCTTGCCCAGAGGGGATTATCTCTGAGCAAGGTCAGTCAAACTTTAAGTGTAATTGTTCATTTCCGTGGACCCATGCCCATCCAGAGAGTTTTCCAGCTCTGGACTCAACACAAAACACCCTGGATTCTCCAGCAGGGACACAGCAGTGGCTATCAAGCAATCTGCTTTCCTAAGGAAGCAACTGAACTAACACAAGCCCGCCCCTCCTCCCCTGCACAGAGTTCCTGAAGTCCAGTGTGCTCCATCATGTACAGAGCCCAGCCCCTGCATAGGATTCCACCCTATGGAACCCCTTGCAATACCCATGCATGCCCTCTCCCTGCATAGAGCCGCCATTTCAGATCTCTGTTGGGGTGACTGCCAGTTCTCTGATAACAGAGAAAATAAAAAGATATTCAATACGCCTTCCTTATCCAGCCCCATCCTAGAAATACCCTAGAAAACCCTCATAAGAAGTAGGCTTTTGGTGAACTTTCCACAAGCTTGTAATTGGTCTTTTCACTACACTACATTGAACATCCCAGGATACCAAAAGTTTGAGGAGTACCTCTAAGTAAATATGGCCCTTAGTCCATGGTTTTAAATGGACTAAAAGGGACATTTAAAACATCCAAGACTGAAATGGAAAATTTTATTCTTATAAACAAAGATTTGAAAATCTCTGGAGATTGTTTGCAAAATAAAATTATTGTCATAAAATTCTAGAAATCATTTATTTTAGAAATTCAAATACTATCTTGATCCTGAAAATAATTAGCCCCATGACCTTTTCCAAAGAGTTCTGTTCAATGTGGCCAGTTATTTCATGAACAAAAACACAATTTCAGTCGAGGTGACATTTTAAGATTATGTGTTGATATTCCTTTTTGCATACACACAATTACCTTCTAACAAACAGACAAGCCACATGCTGGCCTAGTGGCTGAATCTTCAATATCCCCTCACTGGTCCTGCATTAAACAGCCTAGAAGATCACATGAAAGCAGGCACCAAACTAAGCAGGAAGAGGAGAGTTGGGGATGGGAAGAGGAGAGAAAGAACTTGTAATACAAGAAGAGCCTATACACCAAAGTGCCCAAATATACAAGGAAATAAAATGCTGAGAAAGACATCCAACAATACCAGCTATTGGGAACTTAATTCTATCCAAGTATGATTAAAAAAGCGGAGAACTGTGAAAAAGATCTGCAAATGAGTATATTCAGATTTTTCAAAGTGATAAACCATGAGAAAAAATTGAAAGTAGCAAGAATAATGAAACAGGCAGACATTAGGTATTAATAGTTGGACAAGAAAAAGACCCAATTAAACATCTTGGAAATGAAAAGTACATTTATTAAAGTTTAAAATATTTTGATAGATAAGACAAATAGGTCTCTGAACAGAAGAGTTTGTGGATCGGAAGGCTGTCCTGAGGGATTCATCAAGAGTGAAGTTTGAAGGCACAAGACCAAATTATAAAAGCAGTTAAAACACACAGAGTTTAGGCTGAGTGACAAACTTCTATCAGAAGTTCTGCAGGAAGAGAGCATAGGGAATAGTAGCAGCCCCATTGGAAGAGATGAGATGAAATGTACCAAAATTTAACTGGGTGTCCCCAGGTCCAAATCACACATTACTAATCCCCTAAATCATATTCAAAATTGCAGATCAATGTTACCTCAATTTTAAAAAGTGCATGTTATATACCCAGCAGACTGGATAATATTAAATCTATCCCTAAACAGAAAGTGAAGCTTAAAAGTATTAAGAGTAAAAAAATATATAGTAAAAGCTATCAGAAAGAAAAGGTTATCTAGAAAGAAAAACCAATCTAAATGACAACAATAGTCCCAAAATGTAAATGTTAAAAATATAACAGTAGTTACCAATATAAACACAGAAATAGACCTCTAAACCATAGATTAAAAAAGAAAGATAAAGAAAATTGTTAACCCAAGAGGAGAGAGGAAAGCAAACAACCACAACAAAGCAATATATTAAAAAGAATTAATTGTATTTCCATATGTTAGCAACGATCAGAAATTAAAATTTAAGAACTATCTTATTTAAATTAACATCAAAAATACAAAATACTTGGGATAAGTCTAACAAAAGATGAACAAGTTTGATACATTCAATGCTAAAATACATTGCTTGGAGAAATTAAAGAAGAGCTAAATGAATAGAGACTGTGACCATGGGTTAAAAGAGTCAATGTTTTTAAGACATCAATTCTCCCCAAACTTATGTATGGATTCAGCACAATTCCATTCAAAAATCCCAGTAGGGGAGCACTTCAAATTTGAACAGACACTTCATCAAATTTAATTTGTGCATGAAAAAAATAAGTACATGAAAAAGTGTTCAACATTGTGGACATTGGGGAAACGCATACTAAAACCACAATCAAGCACAAATACATATATATTGAAAGTGCTGAAATTAAAAGTGTGGCCACACGGAACTCTGGCGAGGGTGCTGAGCACCTGGAACTCTCCTGCCTCTCTGTAAGGATGTAAATGATAAAACCACTTTGGAAAGCAATTTGGCAGTTTCTTTTTCTTTCTTTTTTTAAAGACTTATTTATTTATGCATACAAGCTGGGGTACAGGCCAGAGGCGTGGGGCAGCGAGAGGATTCACCAGAGACAGAGTTGGGAGCAGAACAGGAAGATCGATGGAAATACACCGCTGAGAGGGGCAGTGGGAGAGGCAGGAGAGGTCTGCCACGCCATGTGGGAATCTCCCCTGCAGGACATCTAACTCGCCTCACAGCTGCCTGCCTACATCTCCACAGCACAGCACTTAACCCCTGTGCTACCAGGGAGGTCCCAATTTGGCAGTTTCTTAAAATTTAAGAATCCATCTTCAATCTGACCAAGGCATTCCAATCTTAGGTATTTACCTAAGAGAAATAGAAAGATAGATCCACTAAAAGAATTGTCCACCATGCCACATCTATTAGAATGGCCAAGTGACTTCCTTCTAGTTCTCTGCTTTGTTCTTAAGATTTGCCAACCTTGAATTTCTCAGTGCTTCTGTCTCCTTTCAGTTTTGAAAATGTCATCTCAGATCCTAATGAATTCTTATCAATTTCTTCTACATTATCTGTATTTTTCTCATACTCTGTTCTTTAACAAAAGGTGGTGAGCAAGACCACTTGTGTGGATCATGTTGATTTCCTCACACCATTCTCTGTCCTTGTCCACATAGACAAAATCTTCTCTAAGATACTCTTGCCTGTGTTTCTCTGCCATATCCTCTCTGGTTCAAATGTCTGTTGACATTTGAATTAGGTACATAGTGACCTAATTAAATTCTTCAGGATCCTGGCCCTCTTTCTAGAATGGGGCATTCCATCACCAGCCAATGTCAAATCTCTTTCGTACTTCACCTCAGGAGCAAAAAGACTCATCTTCTGAAGCCAGCTCCCTGCAGAGTCGTCATGCTCCACTCAGATCACGGAGCCAGTAGGATGGGGAGCTTCTTGTGAGGTCTGACAACTGGAACAGGACCTTCTCTGAGACCATCTCCTAGAGAGCTTAATTTTTCTGTTATAGAGCCAAAGAATAAAGATAGGAAATCTTATACAATATCCATGGGTATTTTCCTTATAGGTAAGTAAAATTCATGTTACCAAAGATACTGATTTGCAGCCTGAATGGTGTTCATAAAAACGGCCCCTCATATATTTTAGACACAGAAAGGTTTTCAAGGGAGCATAAAATAGCACACAGGGAAGTGGATCTGTCTGTCAAGCTGGTGACCTGAGCGTGGTTTAGGCTGGTTCTTCAATTCTCGAATGGACCTTCTCTGCTGTGTAAAACATAATCTGAACAGTCATCCAAGTTGGCCTCAGCAGCGGATGAGAAATGCCAAAGTGATGCCTCATATGATCTATCTGCTATGTTATCTGGTAAGTTACTTGGAAACTGACAGCATTTCATTCGTTTAACAAGGGAATAGAACTGACCTGTCCTGAGTGACTTCAGTGCCGGCTCCATCCGACAATCCATGAACATGATGTAACCAGAGTAGCTCATTAATCTCATCCAAAGTCTTAAATTCCAAGTCATAGCAAATCAGATTTAAATGAGCTTCCACTGACCAAAGCTAGAGAATGATTTTTTGTGTGTGCATCGAATATTTTTATTATTTCAGAGTTTGCTGCAATGAGCTACAGAAAACTAACCTTTAAAAAAATAAATTGCCCAAGTTCTTAAATACTCTTAGATGAACTGAGCTGTTCCAAATTTAGTAAAAAAAAACAACAAAAAACCCTGAATATTCCTTTACACATAAGTACAGGCTGCTAGTAAGGAAAGGGACTCATATATAATGCTATATTCAAGGAAATTGAAAGTTCATTTCTTAATACTTTAGATCAATGCCATTCTCAGAAATTTCTGGAAAGATGCAACTGTTCCAATATCTCTACTGTCCAAAATGGTAGTTGCATTCAGAAATGACTTCTTAGTTTTCTTGAAATGTAGCTAGTGTGACCAGGAGACCTGAGATTTTTCTATTAGTAGTTTTGATTTATTCTCTTTTTAACAGTTGCATTGGCTAGTGGCTACCAGATTGGACAGAGCAATTTGGGAGCATGCACTGCATACCAAATGAAATAAATTAGGTCTAAGTCATTACTATATTATGAACAGTAGTAACATAACAGAGAACATAAATACCACAGCAGTATTTATAATTTCACCATTACGTTGACTTCTCCAGGCAACAATCTGAGGCCACTAGGGAAAGTGTTATGGTTGTTCCCATTACATGTGAGGAAACAGACACTCTCCAGCTTCTAAACTGGCTCCAGTGAACTCTGACTCAAACTTCTTGTTCATTCCCCCAACTGCAAAAGAAGCCATGAAAGAATACGCTGACTTCCACAGGACTTAACAGTGGGCTTCTCTGAAATAAATCTTACAAACTTGGGAACAGAGGGGAGGAGAAGAGAAGGGGGGAGAGGGGTGGGAGCACATAAAAACTAGGCTATGCAGCCAGCACTGGACCTTGCTGGAAGCACTGGACCTTGCTGGAAGCACCCACACATAGACACTGCTGCTGAAGCGCAGCCGATGAATTTCTGGCATGGGTGGGGCGGCACATGAGACCCAGGCATTGCTGCTTCTGTCTGTGCTCTGCAAACCATAGGTTTTCTCTCCCTCTTCCCTCTCTCCTCTGTTCTCCCCATCCTCCTCCTCCCTCTCCTCTTCCTGTGTGCTGTGATCTCAAGTCAGAAACTTTCTGTATTAAAATGGTAATTCCTATATAACAATCTAATAAACCACTGATAGCAGTAACAGGTTTTCTTTGTCTTTGGAAAATGTGCTGGAACTTGTAAGAAGGAAAATCCATTCTCTTTTTTAAATTAGCATAATGAAATATATTAAATTGAATATGTATGGTGGGTAATAGCTTAGGGGAAAATGAATTGCACATTCTAGTGTCTAGTCAGTTTGCAGACTTATTAATGAAGACCCTATAAACTCGCTTCTGTGATGGGCGAGAGCAGCAGGCACTGCTGGAGAGATGGAGCCGTGTCACCAAGAAAGACCCCGGCACTGCAGAACAACTTATATTTTATACATTTACATTGGAAAGGCAAACGTTTAAATTGGCCCATCTAAAACCTAAGCCTGTGGTTTCGTGGATTCTAGATAATTGAAAACAGGACTTCAGTGCACTAAATCCACCTCTTCTGGGCTCTTTGCCATCACACGCTCCAATCTGAAAACACTTGTTTTAAAAGAAAACTCTTCTACAAAGGCAGGAGAAAAAGAGAGACAGAGAGGAAGAAAGATTATTATTCATTATTCATATATCAGAGCAAATGTCCTTGTCACTTGCTGAAATAGACTTTGCTCAGTAGGCCTTCTGCTGCTATCATTACAGCAAGAGGGGGAAGAAGTAAGGTCCCTAAATCTTCCAGCCTGCTCTTGCAAACAGTAGCAGAGGACAGTCACCTGTGGGTGGGAGTCACTCATGTCCAACCCCAGCCAGTGACCACAGTTCACAAGCCCAGGAAGCCTGGCTGGAGCAACTTTCTGTTACAGATAAAAGGTGACCGCCGAGCGACAATGTCAGCAAGCTTTGTTTTTAGCGCTCATAGCTAACACTGCACCACCCACATTACAGAAATCGAAAAAAATAGGACAGATTTTCTGGACAGAAATATTGACAAAGAATACTAAGGGGGAGTTACCATTTTGATCAATAGTACTGGCAAAACACAACTTTGTAGAATATAGAAATAGTGTGGATGCAGCCTCACATTTGATTTCTTTTTTTTACTAAGTATGTAAATACCCATAAAATAAATAGTACTGTGGTGTTTTAAAATTTAACATTGTATTGTAACTATCCTTCTGCAATGAGATTTTTATTGTTCCATTTCATTTTGAGGGCTGTATCCACCTTAGGAACCTAATGCTAATTCATCCATTTTAATTGCTAGATAGTGTTCCACTGTATGAATGTAACATAAGTTACTGGTGCATTTGTTAGTAGACAGACTGAGGGTTACTCTGGCACCCCCGATACACTTTCCCCTGCTGATGGGCACTGAGACTATTTTGATTTGATTTTTTCATTGCTGCTGACAGTGCTGTAATGAACATTTCTGTACCTGTCCCCTCAGTGAACCAAGAGGATTCTTCTCCTACAGCCTAGAAATTGTTGGGTTCTAGCATCTGCACATCTTCAATTTTGCCAGATCTGGAGAACTGCCAAATGTGCTCCAAATGGTTGTATAGTCTAGTGTTTTCCTGATTAGTGTCCTTGCGGAGTGCCCCTAAAATATGTCACATCATGACACCCTACAGTGCCTCCCACTTTACTCCAAATAGCCTAGAGCACCCTAACTCATCTTGTCCCACCCCTGGCTTTATACCCTCTGTTGCCCCCTCACCCCTCTCTCCTTTAAGCCCCTCATTCTTCCTGGCTCGGGGTCAGCTGCTTGTTCTGCTTAGCATGTGCTTCTTCCAGACCCTGCTTGGCAAAATCCTTCACCTTCCTCAATTTTTGTTAAAGCCTTATCCTAACAATGAGGTTTGCATGACTCCCTCCACACATACCCATTGTGTTTTCTTGCTTGACTTTTTTTCTGCAACACAATATCAAAACCATGATAGTGAATGCTGTAGCTATATAATAATATAATTGGTTAGATTTAGTGTCTAGAGTCTCAGCTCCAGTGGATGTTCTCTGAAAAGGTCCTATGATATTTTGATTGGTGATTTATGGGATTATGGTTTAAGAAAGCAATAAAACTCAGTCCTTTGGTAAGAATATGAGTTCCCCATCAACAGGGACCATTATGTCCCGAGTGTCAAGATCAGTGACCTAGAAGTTGTAATTTAGAAGTTGACAACCTTGGAAGCTAAGTTGGTTAACACATCTGTGATTCATATATGTCCATCAGACAGTACAAATAGCCAATACTTCCTACTTCTAAATGCATCCATTGAGCCATAATTGTCTTTCTAGGAAATCTTTTCTATAATCTATAAAATCTTTTTGGGGAAGAGGAAAGATGGGAATTGACTCATTTGAACATACCTTAGTAGACTGTTTCTCATATTTTCCTAATAAGGCTCCCTTAGGGGCATCTATTAAAAATTCAGATCCCTGGATCTATTCCCTATATCAGGCTATTCAGTAGAGAATCCTGAGAACAACCCCCAGGAATTTTTATAATCGGGTGACTTAGATAACAAAGTCTTAGTAAATGGGCCTCACTGTCAGAACAAAGAACAGTCTAGTGTCTGAAATGTCAGCAAAAGGACACAGATCTGCTATAAACTACATTTAAAATACTAGCAGAACAGCTGGGAGATGGTGGAACTGCCTCCTCTACTTGAATTGAGTCTCAGAGTCTCCTTTGTGCCTACCTAACATGGTCATCAGGGTTTCAGGGAATTTGGGGGTGACTCATAGCCCTGTGTTTGGGAATTAGTCACAGAAGGCATAACTGGAAGAAAGAAGATGTCAGCAGACCCGCTCCCAGCTGCTCTTCAGACCTGGTTTCCATTCTGCTGCCTCCCATGTCACAGATGGATGAAGAAGACAGAGGGGAAAATAAAGGTCTGACCGCTCAGCAAAAGCCAAAGGAACTCTGAAACCCAAGGAGAAAAGGTGGGGCCAGTTGCATTTGTGAAAAAATTGACCCAGGATTATTCGATTATTTTCCCAACATAGAAGCCTTCTTCCTATGGAGAGCCCCTGGGATGTTTTTAACATACTCTACCATATCAAGATTTTCACTACAGTCTTTAAGCTACAATCCCTACTCTAGAGGAAGGGGGGTGTGTTGGTATTCCCTAGAATTTGGTAAAGGTGGTTAGTGGATGTAATTTTTGTTTTTTAGCTTTCAAACATTTGCATTGCAAGTCATCTTTCCAAGAAAAGACATTTCATTAAAACTTGCAGAAAAGGAATTTGGTGGGAAGAGACCTGTAATTTAATCAAATGAAAACCATCTCCATTTTTAAATTTGGCACACTTTTAAGGTACTCGTGTGTTTTGGGTCTTTTTTAGCTATTTCAATTCCTCCCCTCCCCCCCCCATTTTGGCAACCAAGTGGAATTTGGCTGAAGGGATGAGAGAGGGAGGGGTCCATCAGAGACCCTGTGGGATTTCACAACCCTTTGCAGAAATCAGCAAATATTTATTAAGGGGTGGGCATGAAGCTTCCCATCTGTTAGTCTGTGAGAATGCTGACAAGAACATTCTGATTTCTAGCTTGAATGTCTGTTTTTTTCATTTACTTTCTCCATCTAGTCTGACCAAAGGTCTAAGTTTTCAGACAGGCGAAAGATGAAAGATGACGTTTTAGCTTTCTAATGCAGCCCTGTAAGTAATGGCACCACCCACAACGTCAGGCTTACAGATATTTTTGCCAGTTTGCAAAGCATGTATAAGACTAGCCGCAAGCTTCCTAGTCCTGGTATCACACAAGGCTCTTTGTTTGGTCCTCATATCTCTGTTGTAGGAGAAACCCAGACTGTCCCACAGACAGACACCTCCAGTTCCCCAATAAGGCAGTGTAAAGGGATGCCCACTGGGTCTGCCACCTGTTCAACTTCGCTTTCAGAAATTAAAATGCTAGGAATATAGCACAGGCCGAAGAGTGATTTCACTTTGCTTCATTTGGGGGATTTATTAACTAACCTGCTTTCCGTCCTCACTCCATTTCAGTTCCCCTTCTCTCTACCCATTTCCCTCAGTCTTGCCAGTCTGTCAGGCAGGTCTCAGGAAGTCTCCCCTGCCCCAACTGCCAGAGGAGACTGAGTCTTCTTCCTCTTACCACTCTGGTGAGAACTTAAAAATTCTCCTTCGCAGAGTTTTGTGTGGTTCTAGTTGTTTAATAATTTTTTTCCCGCAATGTCTTATTTAATATGGTGAACGGCAGAATTCTATTATGCCCTCCCAAGATCTCACCTCCTCCCTCCTCTCCCCCCCCATAAGATAAGTTCCTTCCCTTGATTTTGGGCAGGACTGAAGAACAGGATGGGGTTATCACTCCTGTATTATGAACCATCGTATGGTAAAAGCGGGGGAACTTGCAGATGTTATTAAGGTCCTCAATCAGTTAACCAGAAGATAGTCATGGGGATCTTATCCTGGTGGGGAGAGGGGGGATGTTGGACTTTATCAGGTGAACCCTTTAGAAGAGGGCCTGGATATTCCCTGACGTCAGAGGCACTCTCCTGCTGCTGTTGACAAAAAAGCAACCTGACATAAGTTGTACAGTTGTAAGGAACTGATTTCTGCGAATAACCAGAGACCTTGGGGGAGGACTCGACGCTTCAGAAGAGACAGCATTCCTGGCCAATGTCATGGCTGCAGCCTCGTGAGACCCTGTGGAAGACCCAGTAAGTCCTGCCCAGTCATCAAGGCCACAGAAACCTCACATAATAAATGGATATTGGTTTTGTCAAAGCACATGGTAATTTGTTATGTGGTAACAGAACACGAACAGCTCAGAGTCTGTGTCCCTTATTCACATATCATGTACTCAGTGCCTACTGCAGCCTCCGACTCTGGAAAGCTTCCTAAGTATTTACCAAAAGACAGACCTAAATCAACGGGCAGGTTCAGTAGATTTTGCACTGCCAAGTACACATTCAAATTTAAAGAGAAAGTTCATGAGGTTCAAATATAAATCAGCCAGCCTGAATGAGCCTGGCTGATCTCCTTCTAAGTTGGTCCTCTCACTAATGAAAGGCATCAGGTGGGCTGAGAAACGAATAGCCTTTAATAAATCTCCCTCATCTTTGAATGTGTTCTTAGGTCAGTCTGATACATTTTCAATTCTTCTCCCAAACCTCTGCATTGATGAACCTTTTGAAAGTAACTTACCCCTCCTTCATTATCCATCTCCCCATCACCTCCATGCCGCCTGCTCTACCAGGGATGCTGGGCAAGTTAGCCAAGTAAAGCCCAGCAAAGCTCCAGGTCAGGCTTGTGACTTAATGAGAGCAGTGTTTCTCCCTGAATCAGCCAGAGCCTGGCCACATCTGAGAGACAGCCTGGCCACGAGCTACGCCATGACCTGAATATGTGTGGACATGCGGGTCTTGCACCAGCTCAGAGGAGACGACACGTCTGCTGATTCACTTGCACCTGGAGTTTCCTGGCTGCACGTCTGGAACGGGCCTCTTTTGTAAATTCAACTTTTATTTACCTAAAGGAAGCCTTGAAAAATGATTTTCGATTTCTTCAGTGTCTGGATGTGGTGTGGAATGTGGTTTATTTTTTCCCACATTGCACCAGACTTTATGTCCTAACTTCAAGTTTGGGGGTTGACATCAGGATACAGACTGACACTGACTTTTACTGAGCAGCAAGGTAGAGATGTTGAGGCAAACAGAAGCAATGGAAGGGCTACTGTTTGCAGGTCCAGCTCCTGCCCATGTAACCAGAAAACACCTCTCTGGCCTAAATAGATACATGTCTAAAGGATCGATTACCAAAGATCAGGGTGCACATTCAAGTGGAGGGGTTAGAACTGGATTGGTTTGAGATGATAAAAAACACAATTTATCTGCACTTCTTAATAGTTTTCAAAAATCTTCATATGCATTAGGTCATACGTTGTTATCACACACAATGAGGTAAAACTTAGCCCCTTTTTATACGTGATAGATGAGAGAAGCACCAGGATGCTGTGGAAGGAGAACTGGATCCAAATTTTGTAAGTGTTGGGAAAACTAGCTAAAAACTTCTAATTTTTCACCAGCAAAATATTGTTTACAATTCCTTCCCTACAAGGTTATTGCTCGGTTAATAAGAATGTGTATCTGGAAGTACCTAGATCCTGTCTCATAATAAAATGCTCAGTTAATTTTCTGGAACTCGGACTCAGAGTTATTTAGGAATTTGTCAAGGGGACTTAGAGTGTAAGGGAAGGAACTGGGAATCAGTTCTTTGATTCCCAATTCTTTTACTGACCTCTAGAATAGCAGCCATTAAATGCTTAAAAAAACAGTAAGATCTAGCCCTGACACTCATGTTTACATGGAAGTCTTTGATTTGATTTATTAGATTTCTTCTCTCTAGTCCCTTCTCTCCTTCCACTGATTATAAATCCCTTTTTTTCCAGAAATTTCTTCCAAGATGGTCAGGATATATTGCTAATTTTTTTTAAAGTAAGTTCAAAAATCATATACTTCTTATGAAAATCATATCAAGAAAAAATATCCTTATGAAAGAAAAATAGGTAGTTATATATCTCCAAAAAGTGATATAATTAATATCAACACATTAATAACGGCTAATTTTGAGAATGGGATTAGAAGCAACTTTTATTCTAACTTGCCTTTCTAGAGTTTTCAAACTTTCACAGTAATATGCACTGCTTTAGTAGTGGGAGAAGAGACGGTATTCTTCCTTCTCTTTAAATATCTCTAAAATTTCCCTTAAACAAACTCAGATATTTTGTCTCTGGGCTATAAGTTACCAACTATTATACCTTTGGCATCTACATTCTTTGTATCTCCTCCTCCCACCTGTTATAAGTCTGCCCCAGTTTCAGTCTTCTACATTAATCCACAGGTTCCAAGAGACTAAAGCTTTCTAAAGACCCCAACTCATGGAAACAACTGTCAACTCTTCCACTAAAAGTAGCAAATCCTTTCCATGATTAAAGCAGTAATTCAACTGTCCATCTATGAATACAAGAAACCCCAGCTTTTAGCGCATAATTCCTAATTCCCTCAATAATTGCAAGCTCTTTCACTGAAATCCACTTAAGAATTAGACAAAAATGATATTTTCTTCTCTTCTGTTACAAACAACCTGAAGGTAGAAATTGATTATTTCCATCTTCTATAAATTTCAAGTTCACATGTTTCTCTGTGAGCATCTCAGGTTATTTACGAAGTGTGAGTAAATTGTGTCTTGGCAAATTAGCAGATGGAAGTGTTGAATTTACACACACTCAGACTTGTAGTAAATTTAACCACTATTAACTTTAATAAAAGTCTTAACTTTTTTCCCTTTTCAAAATTTGGGGTAGTATTTCTCACTGAGGACTTCTTTAAGCCAAATCTAACATTTATAGCTCCAGCTGTTTTGGAAGTGAGACAGCCAGACAGCCAAATGCATTAGAGAAATGATTTTCCTTTTTGTGTGTTATGATTATTCCCCTCAAAAGCAACTGAAAGATGACTTGAAGAGATCATCTTATCTATCCATCCATGGTATCTTCACACTTAAAAAGGAGTCTACTTGAGGAAGAAAGTTTCTCTCTGATCAAATAGAGTACAATTAACAATTTGCACTTAAGTTTGCCATCTGAAGGTTTATTGTCTGCTTAGCCCAAGTTTATCTCTGAGTTGCTTCTGCAGGTGCTTTTGGTAGAAACAATACAGAGGAAGAGTAAAGCAGTTGAGTAATGGGAGAAAGAAAAGATGCCTCCAGTGTCTGCAAACTTTTCAGTAGCCTCCGTGGTAGCCTTTTCCTTGAGGCAACACTTCATACTTCTTGAGAAGACCAGCAGGCAGGTCACCACGTGCCCTGGAGGTGTAACCCATTTTGTAGTGGGGTCTTACATGGATTCCAGGATGACTAGGAGAAAAAGTGGCCTCCATGAGGCAAAGTGGAGAAAGTGGTCACTTTGGAATCATGTTTTAAGGAGACAAAGACCTATCAGCCCTCAGATCTACAAATTTCACTATTACAGTCAATCCTTTGGCTTAAAAATATTTAGTCTTAAATTAATGTTTTCAACTTGGGGCTGGGAATACACGAAGGCATAATTGTCTTTAAAATGTTAGCACGAGCACCTACCATAGACACTATTAAGACTTTGGGAGAACACACAGAACAAACAGTACCCCGCCCCACCCCCTGGAAACTGAACAGTTTGGTGCTGCCTGAGTGAAGATAGCAGGGACAAACGAGGGCGTAGAAAGGGGGTGCCTTGTTGGTGAAACAGCAAGAACGTCTGAAAAACAGGTACCAGCCTGAAAATACAAACTTACCAACTATCAGTTTTGTCTGGGTCAGTCCCAGAAAGCAAGTCTTTAAAAGGGGATTTGGAGATATTGGGAGGATTTTAACATTTTGGAAAATGTAAAATCTACTCCAGTCCTGTTTCAGGGTGCATGCGTGCGTGCGTGCGTGTGTGTGTGCGTTGCAGTGATGATAATAACAATGATAATGATGAGTTATCACCACTTTTGACTGGATAAGAGGACCCTTTGGGCAAATGTTTTTATTCTTTTAAGTCCTTTTAAGTATCAACTTCCACAGTAAAATTTGCCATAAAACATGGATAAATAGATGGCCTGACTATCTAGTTGTAAGTCCAATGGGATCAACTTAAATTAAGCTTGTGGTTAATATTCTGGCTGTTTCAGATTACATCAGAAAGTCAGATATCTTGCAACATCACTAAGTATTTTGATTTTATATACAACCTTAGTAATGTCTTTTAAAAATTAGTTATTACAGCAAACACATAGGAAAACAGCCACATGAAAACTGGGTGTGAAGGCAACGGTTTTAGTCAAGTGTCTGACTCCTTCAGGCACTAAGATTTGCCACATCAATTAGCTGTGTAAACTGTGCTGACAAAGTCCCTCTTAGAATATTTTTTTTCATTGGCACTTTGTTTCAGAATCTCACAAAATGACTCATCTAAATAAGACCTGGTTCTCCGGCCCACAGGGAACAGTTAAATGAGTGACTAATATTTCACACTTGGGAGAGAACGGGAAATAAACTTTATGTTTATTATTAGAAGGAGACACTGAAGACTTGTGACAAAGTACTAGGAAATACTTGAGTCCCAGGAAATGTCTCTTACCCCTTGGCTGACATGTTGCTCTTCAACTTGGAAGTGGCTCTGTTTAGAAGTGGAGCTTGGAAGGTGTTATTATAATACACACACAATTAGCTGATTATAGTCATTTCAACTGTGGTATTAAAAAAATGAAGTCATGAGTTATTGGATGAGAGAAACGAGGCTTCAATTTTAATCTGATTTGAATTTTGTGTTTCTCTCTGATAAAATAGAGTACAAGTAACAATTTGCACTTAAGTTTGCCATCTGAAACCAAACTAGCAAGCAAACTTCAATTTGGGACATCTTATGTGTTTGGTGTGGATTTCATAGACATATTTTTAAAGAAAAATTACATACTTTCAACAAAGCCTAAATTCATGAAGCTAGTAGCATTTTACCTTTTCTTGTCTTCTACAAAACTCCCATAGTAAATGGCATCTCAGTCAGAGTTCCACTTGTTTAAACAACAAATTCTAGATAGTAGTGTTTCTCCAACTCCAGACTTAACCAGCTGATCTACACAAAGTGTACAATAGGATATAGTTCTTTTTTTAGTGAGTTTGATGGGAAGATTCCTGTTGAGAAATTTCTACTGCTGATTGGGTTGTACTCATCTTTTTACCAAAGGAGAGTTCATTTCCTTTTTGTACCTGTTCAGCATTTCTCCCAGGAGATACTTCACTGCGTGACAATAAATGACTGCTGCTTTTTGACTAAATGGGATATTTCCAGCATGTCAAGTAGGAAACCTTTGATTATTTGGGCTAATGGGAAATAGAAAGCATGAATAGATTGAATCTGCTGATCATCCAAATTATAATTTTGCTGAGATTCTGAACATTCCCACTAAAACTGATGACATTTTTTTTTCTTTTTTGGACATTTTTCTTTTACCTTTCTTCTCTGGTTTTCTTTGAAGATTCTCAGTAGACAAGTTGTGAAATGGCCAAAGCATGTATGGATAGCAACATGTCAGCTCTATCTCATTAGCATAATTTCATTAAATGATAACTAAAGTTGCTGTAATTTCAGGTGGATGCTTTTGAGGGAAATAATTTTCTCAACCACAGCAAGGGATTTTTGCCAGTATTCTCCTTCAGTTGTAAATAGGGGAGCATGTTTTGACCTTTTAGTTTGTAACAAATGTAGTGGTGGAAGATAAATCTTAGTGTCTCTGCAGATTGATTTCCATGCTATTCACTAGGTCAAGAGTTCGGAATACCTCTTTCTGCCTACTTCTAATTTAGAAAAAAAGCATAACCATTTTTAGTAGTACAAAACTCATACATTTAGTTCCCTATTTTTTAATGCCATATATGGGATTCTTTCAGAGGCTCATTTGTGTATCCAGCTGTATGTGAGAAATTAAGAGTAGACTAAGTTCTTAGTAAAATTTTAACTGTCTCTTTGTATATTCCCTTTCCCCTCTGTCTTCTCTCAAGCACCACCCTTTTCCTCTTTTATCTTTCCAAAATAACAACCCATAAACCGACCCTGTTATAAACTGACCCTCAAACATTCTTCAAAGTTCACCTTCCCTTCATGCCATTCTCCTAGGATTCTGTTAACTAAGTTAGGCAATCTGATGAACTATTGTTTTCTGGGTCTCACTGGCTTAAAAAGTTACTCCTCATGGATGAAATATTTGCATTCCAACAAAAATCCTCATTATCGTAAATCAATATTTTCCAGGTTGTATTTTTGTAGATAAAGAAGGACACCCTGAAGTGTTACTCTTCTTGTACATTTCTGACACCATGAAAGTCTGATAAGGGAGACATGCCTGGATTTCGAGAATCCTGACATAGTTGACAAAAATGCTAAACCTGCCATTTTCCTTTGGCTAATCTCATGTGCAAAGGATCCCTCAGTGAACCAAGCACCTCATGGGGGTGTAACTTGAGACATCTGCTATTTTCAGTCTTGAAGTTTTCTTCCTCACCTTAGCATTTTTTTCTCCCTACATAAAATTCCTTCTGCCATCTCTTAGCTCAGAGTTGCTTCCCAATTCAATTACTTATGTTTACAGAGGAGAAAAAAATGTTAGGAATGAAGAATTTCTGAATTTCAAGTAGTGGGGGAGCAGAGGAAAACCAATTGTTCCAATTGATTTAGAACACATATTTTACAAAAATAACTGCACATTTTAACTTAGTTTGATAGGAGGAAACCAAGCAAGTTAACTAAGAAGGAAGGAAAGCATGTCAAAATTCTGAAAGGCTAGTTTCTTCTGGACTTGTAATCATAGTTCATAAATGGCAGCGTGTGACCTACCAACTTTGGGAAGAAACACTCGTCCCCAATGACTTAAAAGATAATCAGACAAAAGCCGCTGTGAATGAACTCTTGATTTCAAGTTCCTGTTCACTGTCTGATTGCCAGAGATTCAAGATTTGCTGGCACCACAGTGTGAGCCCTTTGAATAAATCTCAACAGTCTGGGAGCATTGGCTCAGCATTCATAGGTGTTTATATTGTGTGTTTTTGGAAAGCAAAAAACAAACAAACAAACAAAAGCCCAGAAGCACATTTAGTTCTCTGGCAGAGGCTCATACTCACCCACAAGTGACATGACTTTAGAAATGAACAGTGAAACCCAGAAATCCTACAGTGCACAGGAAATCACTGTCAATTTCAAACACTGGTTGCAGAGAAGCCCCTTTAAGGAGAGCAATTTCTAACATACAGTTCTCCTCCGGCAGCCTCCCCGTCGGGGATACAATGCTGATATCAGGCAGGTTATTTTTACAGTCTACTTTAAAACCACATCTGGTAACTTAATTTTGGGAATATGGAAACCCTTCTCTGGGAAGTGACTTTTCCACTTGCAGCTTGAAAAGCATGTAACAAACCAGCCAATTCAAGGAAATGCTCTTATTTTTGCTCCCCAGAAATGTCTTTCCCCTGGAACTTTCCCCTCACAGGACTGCTCCAGAACACCAGATGCACAAAGGTGTTAATGAGGTCTTTGATGATGATGATGATGATGATGATGATGATGATGACGATGACGACTACGAAGTCCAGGAGAAGTGGGGTACAGATCCAGGAAACTCTCAGTGTCACACTCCAGTGATGAATGTGCTTCCAACACTCCCTCTGGGTGGCCTTGGAAGCCGCATAGACACCTGATTAAACCTCCAGGGCACAGCCACCCGGGCCAGCTCAGTAAACCTGCTACCTTCTGGCCACTCATTGTGCTTGCACACACGGAGTCCTCACAGGAGGAAATCCAGCTGTTTTTACAGATGATAACCATCTCCAGGAGGCCTGGGCTTTGGAAGAGAAGGCTGGAGAGAAGAGACAACGACTCTGCTGAGGACACCAAGATTTCCAAGAGGGATTTTTTTTTTTTTTTTTTTTAATGATGAGATCTGGTCTTTATACAATTTCCTTCTTGCATCAAAGTCATGTGTAAGCTGTTTTGGCATCTTCTATACAAGAAAGAAGTTGAAGGGGGATAAACAACCATCAAATCTTATGTCTTTTCTTGTGGATTTTTCTTTAAGCAGTGACAGTTTACACCAGCAGTTGCTAACATAAATAGGTGACACTTCAGATTAATGCTTTAAAAGGGGCAGCAAAATCTGACAGAGAATTTGTCAGGAAATGTAAGAGGACCTGAAACAAATTATTTATTACTCCAGAACCCTGTGCAAGTCAACCATAGCAGAATAATAGAGTTTGGCTATGAAGAGAGAAGGAGTGAAAAATCAGGAAAATTTTTTTTCTCCCACCAGCTGGCTATTATAAAGCATAACAATCTACTTCCCTTTTCTAGAGTAGAAATGTACACAAGGTAAATTCAAGGGCATCGATAGACACAGTTTTGAGGCTTCTAGCCCAGGTTCCTCTGCCTGCTCTCCCTTCTTTGGAGGATGAGGAGGGACTGGAGAGAGCAAGGTATGTTTAGGTAGGAGAGAAGAGGACTGTCCAAGCCGTGCACAGATGCAGTGCTCTGTGCATAGATACAGGTGTGCTGTGCATAGCTGCAGCACCTAGAAGAGACCAAGTAAGCAGGCAGGGATGGGGATGGTGTAAGATCTGCTAAACCATGAGGCTGAAGGAAGACCCCTTAGTCTCATTCGCTTCTCTTAGCCATTAGTAAATCTGGCATAAAAACAAAAAAGATAACGGTCCAACAGTATTGAAGTTCCTCAAAATATTAAAAATGTTGACTGGAATAAAAGTCTCAATATTAGTTAAACAAAGAGTCTATTAGATAATCAAAATGAGGATTCAAACTCAGGAAAAAGGACAGGTTGGGGAGGGGTCTCACCTAACTGCTTCTTCCACCATCTTTTCATCCTCCTCTTTGGGGGATTCATGATGAAACGCTGAGACAGGCAAGATTTCTAAAAAAAAAAAAAAAAAGGAGGAGTTACATTTACATTTGAGACCAGCACATAGCAGGCACAGAATTCATTTTCGAGGGCATATGTCACTTTTCAGACAGGGTAACATGCATACCTTAAATTCATGTCTTTGGTGGGTGTGATTTGTTTGTAGTCTGGAATACACAGAGAACATCTCCCAGAATAACGACCTCATATGTTTTGCTTCTCATAACTATGCTTCCTGGCACTCCCAGGACACCCAGTTACTTACCCTTTCTGGACTTAGGGGAAAAAAGACTTTCTGATTCACCCCACCTTGGTCACAAGGTCTATCAAAGGTACTGGTCATCTCCCTTAAATTTCCTTTTGGGCTTTATGCAAAAGGGACCCTTCCCCTCTCCCGCTGTCAAAGGGGCTTTTCTTTCCTGACATTGGGATGGTAACCAAGCTGCCATGTAAACAGTTTTAGGGACTCTCTACTTCAAGATTTCCAAAATACCTCTCCTTTAGACTTTTTCACTTTTAGATCTCTTAAACTTGCCTATCACAGCAAACTAGGATGAGAAAACCAGATGAAATTGCTTTCCAGAGCAAAATTAATGGAACTATTAAAATAAGACAAATGAGGCTCCCTTCAAGTGCAAAATTAGACTTTAGAGACTCTGTTATCTCCACCTTAACACTAGCTATCAACACAGAAGCTCAAATCCTCGCCTTAATTATTATATAAACATAGCTACACCCAAGTACTTAGGGTCAGAATCTATCCTGCTGTTGGCAATGCAAAGGGATGACAAATCACTCTAAACTCCTTCTAAGATTTCTATAGGGACTTAGGATTGATTAACAACGGCATTTTCAATTTTACTGCCAACCAGCTTTGGAAAATAGTAAAACTTTTGTCTCTAGAAAATAGGCACTTTTAAAAGTGCTGAATGCATAAGGGGAGTTCTGGAAGACTCACCTCTCCCAGGACTTGCCTCGTCTGAACAAATAATCTGTCTCTGCAACTACCATTTGCTCCGTCATCATTTCTGAGAGTTCGGTGACAAGGGAGGTATTATGGGATGAATAGAGGCTATGTTCTATTACCCAGCCTTTGCACTATCAGAGTTGGTGATGAACTGCTCACTGTAGGATTTGTCTAGGCTTTCCTATCAATTACTAAAATCACAGAATGGTACAAGGGGCCCCAACCTCAACTCTAGGTTTGGTCTCTATTACTAACATGACACGTTGGTCAGGTCATTTGAGGGATTTTGCCTATTTACTAACAAGATGCAAAAATAATTCTCCCTACTTTCTTAGACTATGAAAATAATGTGAAATCAATAACGCATGTTTTCATTTAGCTGTATGAAATAATCCATGTAACAACATGTTCCTTTGCCCTTATATCTGCATTACTGACACCATCAAAAGATCTGACACCCACTATTAAGCCCACCCTCGGTGATTTTTCAGCCCCCTCCAAGCTCATTCAAAGTTGTTTGAGAGTTGTTTTGTCTGATCACTCTCTTCTCTATCAGTTGACACCATATTTGCCTCTCTTTTCCCACTAAATTTTACCTCCTCATTGTTCCCCCAGCCACTCAAATGAACATAAAGAATTAATCATCTAAATTAATTGGTCTGTATTAATTACACCAATGTAATTATCACACAAAAGAAAACCTGGGAGATCTTGATTCCTGGGTCTACTCTCAGAATTACTGATTTAATAGGTCTGGGTAAGGGACCTGAGAATTTGCATTTTCAGCAAACTCTCAGTTTATGCTGAACATTGTTAGTCACTTTGAGTAGCACTGATATACATACCAAGCTGTCCCTTACTATACATCAAACTGTTGCAGAATTGGTAAGTAATATTAAGGTGGAGAAGAGCTGAGAAAAGGGAGGAGTAATTAAAAGTGAGTAGTAAATATTAAAAATGAAGAACTGAAAACAGTAAGAAAGGAAAGGAAATAAATGGTCTTATAATGGGAGTTCATTATAGGGGGAGTATTTATTTATAATAAAACAAATAGCTAATGTTATGCTATTGTTTTCCCAGTATGAAAATATTGATTAGTACATAGATCTGATTATATAATTTGGAAACTGCATAGAAGCCCTGAGCACTCTTCTGTCTTTTCAATTGAACTGTGTAATCCTAGACCATCTAAGATCTCACAATGAAATGACATTTCCACCCCCCGGACACTAAAAAGAAAGAAAACCTAAAAAAGAAGTGGAGCAGAAGACATAAAGAGATTCAGAAAAACTTTCAAAATATAATAGCTCCCATGATTCAGAAACAGAAACTTAAAATTTTTAAACAAAGGTTTTCAGCAACTATTATATCTATACCCCTTAAGATAAAAGTGAACACAATAAGGTATTTGGAAAAACACACATTTCCAATAGAAAAAATAGAAACTATAAAAAAGAAACAAATGAAAACTTTAGAGTTAAAAACACAGTATCTGAACTAAACAATTCACTGGATAGGCTCAATAGCATAAGATGTAGAGGTTTCAGTGAGCTCACAGGCAAACCAATATAAATTACCCACTTATCCAAATTATCTAAGAACAGAGAGGAAAGAAAAACATTTCAAAAAATAAACACAGCCTAAGAAATCATTGGGAAAATATCTCACACTTGAGTCACTGGGGACCCAATTAGAGAATAGAAAGCCATTGGTACAGAGGAAAATACTGAATAATTACTACAATCTTCCCAAATATGGTGAAAGACATACATTTACAGATTCAAGAAGCCAAGCAAATCTTAAACAGGATAAATATGTAGAAAATTACACCCAGACACAACAATTAAACTTTTTGAAAAACAAAGATAAAGAAAAAAATCAAAAGCCTCAGGGGTTGGGGGAGGAAAACATATTATATATGGGGACAATTTTTTGAAAGATGGCCTTTTCCCTGCCTTATCCAAACAGAATTTGAAGGCCAGAAAAAGAGTACAACATCTTCATAGTGTTGAAAGAAAAGAACTGTCAACCCTGAAAATATCCTGAAGAATGAAAGCTTAATAAAGGCCCTCTTAGAGGAAAGAAAACTGAGAATTCTTCACCAGCAGACATGTTTTTTAAAAAGTGCTAAAGGAAGAGCAGTGATAACAGAGAGAAGCTTGGAACTTCAAGGATGAAATTTAAATATTTTCAATGTCTTGGGAATAGACTTTCTGCTCTTTTGTATTTAAATATGTGTGACTATTAAATATATGACATAGTATAACAGAAAACATTACAACATCGTTTAGTGGGTTTTTCAATAATTAAAGACATCTATATGTCATATATATATATACACAAACATTTTACTTAAAATGGTAAAATATTAATTCTATGCAGATTTTGGGAAGTTAGTTATGTATATTTTAATTATGTGAACAGCAACTAAAAATTAACACAAAATGACATTTTAAAAAAGCTGATAAGTTAAAACAGAATGCTGAAAAATATTCATGTAATTCATAAGAAGTCAGGAAAAGGGGAACAGAGGAAGAAAAAACAGAAGAGACAAACAGAAAATACTCATAGGGAAAACTTAATTTCACTTGCAATGATATAGATACATTAAATGTAAATGTTTCAAGCATCAATTAAAATATGCAGATTGTTGTGATGTATTAAAAAATAGATCAAACAATATGCTATAAGAAGTCCATTTAAATATAATGATCCAAATAAGTTAAAAATGGAAGGATAGAAAATGACATACATTGTGAATACTAGTCATAAGACAGAGGGTGGTCTATGCTGATATCAAAGTAAACTATATAATAAGAAATATTTCTAGAGATAAAGATTATTAAACAATGATAAAATGGCCAATTTACCAAGAATTCATAACATTCCTAAATGTGTACATACCTAATAACAGAGCTTCACAATACAGAAAGCAAAAATGAATACAGTTGCAAGGAAATAAAGATACACATAATTACACTTGGAAACTTCAACCCTCTTCTCCCAACTATCAACAGATTGGTGTTAAATGAAAAACTAAAAAATTTAAGTGTTCAGAAGAAACTTTGTATTAGGAAATTTTTTTTTAAATAAAACTTCATAGAAAATACTGATAAAGTATTTTATCTTTATTATAATAATCCATATCAATGATTGTTCTAATTAAAAATTTCTCAATATCAATTTATTGACATTGTGGGCAAGAGTGAACTTTGTTAGGAGACATCATCTTATGCTTTTTTTTATGTAACTTATGACAGTATTATAATTTTTTTTATTAATTTCTTTTCTTCTTACATCATTGTAGTCCCCATAGTTCTCCTGCCACGGTATCATCTGTGAACCATCACCATATTCCCTTGTGTTCATCTCTCCCCTATTGAGGATAGTTAACAGTAGCTCTAACTGCCAGTACTAGTTGAGGTTTTCATGCCTTACTTGAAAATTCATTGCTTTCCCTAAGGTTTAAAGTAGTTCTCTGATGTTTTCTTCTCAAAGTTTTATTTTAACATCTAATCTATCTGAAATTGATTTCAATGGAGAGTAAGAATTCAATTTTATCTTGTTCTATATAAACAACCAGATGTCTATATGAACAATCATGCATTGAATAGTGTATCTTTTACTACTATCACTATCAACTTTGTCATGTAATTCCATTTTGCTATTAGTTATATTTGCCTGTCCTCCATTTCAGTTACTAAGCCTTATAATAATTAAATATAATATAACTACATATTAGGACAAATTTCTCTAATAAACTCTTCTTCAAAATTGGCTTGACTTTCATTGTACCTTTGTTATTTTATGTATATTTTAAAATTGAGTTATCACACACCTTGTATATCTTCATGGGGCTTCTGTATATATGATCTGTGAATACTGGTAGTTTATTTCTTTCTTCTTATTACATTTAACCTGCTCTTCTTGACTCTTGTCTCTAAATGATGTTGAAACGAAGCATCAACAGCAGACATCCTGTATTACTGCTGAAATTAATGGAATAATTTTTTACATTTATTAAGTATTATGTTTATATTTGTATTTGGGGAGATCCCTTTTATTAGGTAAGGAATTTAGCTATATGTCATATTAATTAACTAATTTTACTCAGGGTGTCAGATGGAATATCCATGTTTTTTTCTTTCCACAGGCTTGTAAATAGCTTTACTTTTCCCTTCCATATAATCAGCTCAGAATGCCAAATCCATTTGAAGGAAGAAAACAGTGTATGGGATTCTGCAGGATTAGAGATGGGGTAGCTCAGGGTTGTCAACTGATACCTCTTTGTTTTAAAATAATGATCTTGATTGTTTGAACTTGATTGCTGAAGGAGATTTTCAGCCCTTCCATGTACTCATTGACTGGTTTCCTTCAAGGTCACCTGCTGTACCTTGTTATTAACACCCTTGTCACCCTGTCTGCTTCTCCTCCCCTGTCCTATCCAGCTTTGCTCCCATCCAGTGATTCAAGTTTTAAGGGAAGGTAAGAAAAGCTTCTCTTTCCAGAAAGGGCAAAAACTGTATGTTTGTATGGAAGGCAGCATGTCAGCATCACTGCCAAAAAAATTTAATAAATCAAAATAACAGAGGAGTTAGCCAAAATAATATATATATATATATATAACTCTTAAGTGTCATGCAAAACTTATGGCATGTCTGAGGTTTTTGTACCCCCTCCTTTTTAAATTTTGGCTTCCTCGAGGAAATCTCTCTGGCTTTTCAGCATTCTCATGAATTCCTTTGGTAACATTAAGATTTCTTTCAGAAATATATCTGATGACTTGTAGTAACTACTTCTCTTCACAGAAACAAGTCAACAGTCAAACTCAAACATTTTAAAAGGGTCCAGAAATTATTCTAATGTGAGACATCATAAATAAGAAACACAAAATAACAAATAACGTAAGAGACGGTGGAGATGAGGAACTGCACTGGTCAGCTAAGATTGAGCCCAGTGTGAAGGCAGGAATAAAACTGATCCCAATTCTTAGAAATCCATCAGTCAGCTGAGGAATATCTGGTTCTTCTGAATAAAGAAAAGGGCAAAGGTGTTTACCTTGATATACAGCTTGCTTCATTCTGGAATTTAACACCTGTTTTATCAGAGTATGAGAAAAATGCTATGAAAACCTAGTTTTTGATTATGCAGAATGAGGGTTTTTGCCTGTTCAGGACAAATCCTGGGAGAAGAATTGCTGCTTCATTATATATACCCTGCAGGTTCATAGGAAGGAGTTTTAAAAAGAGGAAAACCAAAGTGTTTAGGAAATAATGAACATAACAGTTCATGTAGCTCAATGTTTCCCAAAGTAAATTGGAAATTAATATGGAAGATTTTTTTTTTTTTTTTAATGCAGGCCTGGCCAAAAAGTAAAAGCATATGAGTGACTTTGGCTTTATTTTTTAAGGCCTAACTTCTCTGACATTCCCAGGATCACATAGAACACTCAAAATTTCAGGAAAATTTTATTTTTTAATATTATGTATGCAATGAACTATAGTGGAGGACTAGGAGTGCTTTGGTGGTGGGAGAGCTATAGTGACCAAACCTGAGGGGAGAAATCCTATACTGTCAAAAAAATTAACAATAATAGTACTTCATTAAAATGAATAAAAACCCCTAAAATAAGATATTATATAAAGTAGATATTATTTCTGTCCTTAGTTATCACAATATGAGCCTTTAGATTCAGTTATCACTAATAGAAATTAGCTAAGAACAAAAATCTGTAAATTCCTGAGTTCACTTTTATAAAGTATATCAGGAAACTTGAACACCTAGAGTTAAGTCATTTGAAAAGATAAAAAAAAATCATTATTATAAAATCATGAATGGAAATTAGGTCATTTGCATTTTGCGTACCATTAGAAGAAAAATTTTGGAAGTTGATGATTCTGAAAGAAATGACTGGTGATAGCTTTTAAAATATACTTTTACATGATTAAGTTCCTTAAAAAATCGGTCAGATAATTCAAGAATAGAATAGTCAAGTGCTTAATTATTGTGATGACACTACCTAAAGTCTAAGTAAATGTTCAGTCATTCCAACAGGAGCAAATCATAAAGAAATAAGAGATCGGTTAAATGTGTTCTTTATTTATGATTTACTCACTGGAACTTCATTCATGCTTTCCTTACTGGTTCTTACAGTCTACATATTTCTTTTTAATTTTTTCGTTTTATGTTTCCCAAGTTCACAATTCATACAAAACACCCATTGAAGCAGGCAGAAAAATAATGTGAATATTTCAGAGCTCTTTGGGGATTCAAGGACATTTTTTTGTCATAAAACCTTACTACTTGAATAGGACGGAAGTACTTGAAACTTGATGCAGGAATGGGGCAAGCGATTCTAAAATGTCATAGGAGATCAGGAGACTTGTAGGGAGGATGCCATGAGCCTTGAATCCTGCCACTGAAGCCAAGTGGCAAACCAGAAAAAAGACAGCACTGGACATGGTGCTGGCTATCATGGGGTGCTGGGGTGGGGGAGACACTTAGCAAAGCTGTGCAAAGCTGTGGTTTCCTGATAAATTAGCATGACATAGTACCACACAGCTTGCTTCATTATATTATTGTGAAATCTGGACTCAAATAGAGTGAGGCCAGCCCACAAGTTAAAGTGTTTTTAAAGTGGCTTAATAATCACTTTGAAAACAGAACAGAGCACCCTTTGAGCAGCTGATGGGAACTCTGATCGACAAACCCCAAGGATACAACCAATCTTTTGTGCACAAACATATGAAGTATCATTGGGGGGGAGGGAGTTTGGAGTGTGTTACCTCTCGAACGATGCTTTTCTTCTTTCATTATGAAATCTATTGTTAGTGTTATGTGATATAACGTTTTTCAGAGATTCTTTAGGAAACTTGTCTTCAGTAAAGGATTTGTAAAGGTTATAAGAGATAACACAAAGAGATTTGATCTCTTTTAAAAATTTAAAGGCATTAAATTTTTTAGATCTCCCCATTTTGTTTTCTCATTGAAGAATAAGTGCCAAGAACACCAAGCCCCACCTGGGCATAAGGCCAACTGAAATAGATTTTTCTTCTCAATTTTCATTTCTGGATTCCTTGATGACCTGATTCCCTGTCATTTCATGCTACAGAAGTAAAGATGGTTGGCTACAAATCAGGGCTCTCTATAGATGAAGTGATAGAGGAAGAGGAGTAAGGGAAGAGGGAGGCAGGGGACAACTTATCTTGAGGTTGATGAATTTACCAACCTTTGTTTATGCTATTGGTAAATTTCCTTCTGGATATAAACTCATCCTACATTTGTCATTTGGATAAGGCCAGGAATTCTCATCAAGGATCCAGACCACATCTTAAAATCATTTATCTACCACAGTGTCACATGACTTCAGACGAGTTGACCAAGGACCATCTGCCGTGTGGTGGTTTTTAGCTCTTTCTTGGAATTCCTAATCTATTTCATTAGCAACTGCTGTTTCTAGTACACTTTCAACAATTATTCATGCATTTTCTGTCTATTCAGAATAGAGTTTTTTAGCACCTGCCATATGTAAGAACCTCTTCAGCCATTAAGAATACAGCATTGAGGGGCCTCCCTGGTGGGGCAGAAGTTGAGCGCTGCGCTGTGGAGCTGTCGGCAGCCAGGACGCGAGTTCGACGCCCAGCCAGGGAGAATCCCACATGGTGCGGCAGACCTCTCCTGCCTCTCCCGCTGCTCCCCTCAGCAGTGTATTTCTGATCTGCCTACTCTTCTCCCCACTCTGTTTCTGGTGAACCCTCTCGCTGCCCTATGCCTCTGGCCTGTACCCCAACTTGTATGTATAAATAAATAAATCTTAAAAAAAAATACAGCATTGAACCCAACAAAGTCACTGGTTTCATGGTGTTTACATTTCAAGGTAAACTATTCATTATTAGAACAGAAGCACATCTCATGAGACTGTAACAGTAAGTGGAAGTGTTCTAACCAAGGTTGGGACCACGGTCTACCATGAACTTCTTGCATTGTGGGGAATTAATACTTACTAAACACTTCACATGCGCCAGGTACTGTGGAAAGTAATATTCATTTTCTTCTTCATTGAATGGGAAGTTGAACTGGCTCCTTTCTACAATGCCTATTAAAACTTAAATAATTTGGTTTGGTCACTTTAGTTTATGGTAGGCTTTCTACATATTTTGGCTGAGAGATCACTTAAGAGGTGGCAAAGAAAGATATCTACATTTAAGTGATCCCTTAAAATGACTGGAATTGTGGGAGAGAGATTTTTAATTAGTCATATAATCTAAGGGTAAGATCTATATCTAGGTTCAAATCCCAGTTCTTCCACTAATCTGTGCAAACTTCCTCATAAATTGAGGTTAATTTATTCTTCTCAGTATTATTGTGAGGATTAAATTTGCTTGATTTAACAACTACCTATGGCATACCTATTGTGTCCGAGGCACTGTTGGTATTACTGAGGAAATGGTAACTACCAAGACACAGGCAGTCACTGGTCCCGTGAGCTGCTCCCTCTCCTTGCCCCTTTTCTTTGTCTTCTTTATTTGGGAAAGGGGGAGATCATTTGGGATCAGTTGAATCACTGCTAGGTAGAAGACAAGGTTCAGTTTTGTGTAAAGGCTTCAAGCTGTCACCAAATAACCCTTGACTATCTCAGATCTGATGTGGTGGACCCAGCTCTGAGCTAGGTGGGTCCTCACGATGGAGAGCAGAGGCTTCAGTTCAGAATCCAACTGGACCTATCTGTCCCCTGGAGGAGTCATCACTGGGGTTTCCAGATCCTGGCTGAAAAGCCAAAACATCACCTTATATTCAAAGAGTTCTGTGATGAATACACTCCAGATCTATTTGCAAATCTTAATGTGTCTTGTATTTAAAAGCCCTAAATATTTAAAAAATCACTAGGCTCGCCTTTACTGCTGCTCTGTTTTTTCCTCCTCACCATTATACTACTATTCCAACCACTGAATAGTGTCAATATCTTATATATCTTTAAGAAAATCTGAAGCAGGATAAAAATGGAGCTTCCATACGACCCAGTAATACCACTTCTGGGAATCTACCAAAAGAACACAAAAACATTAATCCAAAAGGATACATGCACCCCTATGTTTATTGCAGCACTGTTTACAATAGCTAAGATATGGAAACAACCCAGATGCCCAAAAATAGATGACTGGATCAAGAAGATGTAGTACATATACACAGTGGAATACTATTCAGCAATCCAAAAAGATAAACACATGCAATTCACAGCAACATGGATGGAGCTAGAAGGGATCATGCTAAGCAAAATAAGCAAGCAAGAAAGAGAAAAATGTTGAAATTGTTTCACTTATGACAGGAATCTAGGGGAACCAAATGAGAGAGAGACATTTAGTGAGGGAGGGGGAGGATAAGGGCTCAAAATGGGGGAGGAAAGAGCACAAGGGACTATGGTGATGTTTCACGAGTAAATCAGTGGTGGGTAATCTATGGGGAATACACAATAATGTAAAAGACAAATTAGAAGAAGAAGAAAATCTTAAGCAGAAGAAAAGAAGTGGCAGCTGATTCTTAAATGAGATGGGGTGAGCTAAACCGTTTTATAAAAATGAGCTAGGACACATGTAAATCTTGAAAAAATATTAATAAATAAAACGCAATACAACCTAATTCCGTGTGATTGGAGAACAAAGTGAGAGCATATGAAACATACAGAAGAAATGACAGTAAAGATGACACAGCTCATATGCTCAATGGCTTCTGCAGTGAATGAATGCCAGGTAAACGGTCCTTCCCTTTTTTGTATTCCAAGTTCTTTATTTGCCACTCACACCCTCCATCTTAGCAGTTTTCAGTGCTCTGGGATAATACTTTGCTGAAATCTCTCTGCAATTTTTTAATATGTTTAGAAACGAGAATGTTTCTAAAAAATTAAGTTAAAGAGAGAATAGGAGGAGAGAGACAGATACAGAGATACACACACACAGAGAAAACACATGTACTTTGGGCCAAGAATCCATTTAATTCCATCCTGAATGTAATCTAATGATAATCCAGCTCTCAGGAAAAAAAGCGATCAGGTCCACCAACTCTGCTAGTGTTGGTAAACATCCTTACTACTATTTCCAACAGAACCTAGAGGACAGGGTAGGAAACTAAATGGAGAGTGTGAGGGTGAAATGACTAATCTGAATACAATGAAGTTAAACAGCTGCTGATGGTTTCCTGGTTGCTTCTTGTGTAAGTTTTTATAGCCCTGCTGGGATGGGTGTGATTTGGAAATCTGATAGATTTGCAAATATAATTTTTACTTTTTAGTTTAAGGATTGAACATAGCAGCTTTGGATGGGAGAGCATATGAGTCACTTCGAGGTAGGAGTTGGGTTGTGTTTCTTTGCATTATTTTATTTTG
Source organism: Scalopus aquaticus (assembly GCA_004024925.1). NCBI lineage: Eukaryota > Metazoa > Chordata > Mammalia > Eulipotyphla > Talpidae > Scalopus > Scalopus aquaticus. The sequence goes on from PVIJ01003310.1 coordinate 117,933, forward strand.
AAAGTGACTAAGGAAAGTGGATAGGCTGTATTTTTTATTTGTGCACGTTTCAAAGTGCTGTTTCAGGAAATATTGTCTTTGTTTTACATCATATGCTAAGTCTTTTTCAGCAGCAATGAATCAAGGGGAATCGGAGAAAGGTGAGTTGAATATTTTCAAGGAAACAAGAGAGAATCTGTGTCAGTGTTTTTGTCCGGAGTTCCAATTAATGGTAATTGGAGCTGTGTTCAAATATTCACAGGCAGTAACTCTGACCGGATGCCTTTCTGTGGCATTCCTATCCCGTCTCATTTCCTCACCACTGACCCACCCTTCCAACCTCTCCATTTCTACAGGCATCATTTCTTTTTCTCCTAGGGCAACCGCATAGTAAAATAATAGATTAAGTTCAGGAAACAGTGCAAATAAAGTACTTTAATATTCTGCTTCACTACAGAATGAAGAATGTTTCTATTATGTGAGGTGCTTGAGGGTCCACAATTTTAGGCACTAAGCCAAAAGTAATAGCTTATTTTTTCTTATGCAGGACCTTGCCCTGTGACCTGAGCTGCCTAAATAGACACTGGGCAGGAATCCTGTTGGCCTCTTAGATGGTAGAAACAGGAGTTATCCCTTAGACTTGAGGATTTTTTTCCCCATGGGTCTTAAAGTTAATAAAAGCAGAATGAAAATGCATTGTGTCTTTAGTGGGATTATCATAACTATTATATGTAACAATAGAAAAGAATTCATAATTTGTAATCATTTCCATTTTTCCTGTTAAGAATTTCAGTTTGGGAAAAATATTTGCATTCATTTTTTTCCTGTAGTCTAACATAGCCCTCCTCAAGCAAGTATAACTATTATTTATCACCAAATTAACAGGCAACAGAAGTGCTGAGTTCAATATAAACCTTTAACTATGTAACTGAATATTTCCACACATATAGTGATTAAAAAGGTAATTTTGTCCTTCTAAGAGAGTGACTTTCAGATTTAGAGGTGACAATTCAGACAAGCTCTCCAGGACTGTCCCTTTGTATCTCCCTACCCTCCTTAAGTTTGGAATTTTGTGTTACTTTACCAAAAAAAAAAAAAAAAAAAAAAAAAAAAAAAAAAAAAAAAAAAAAAGGCAACAGAGCATAATAGATGTAAGTGGGCCATCTACAATTCTTCCTGAACTACAATTGTAAATACACAGAGGTTCCTTAGCAAGTTACTTATTTTCTTGTTTCTTTAGTTATCTCACCTGTAAGACGCAGCTAGCCATGTCTGCTCTATAGAGTTATTACGACAACTCAAAGTATGTAGTACAATACCTGCAATGTAGTGAGTGCTATGTTAATAATAAATATTAGCAATGATGATTACTTAGATTGCTTCATATGCTTTTTAACCTTAGTGCCCAAACTGAAGATCCAGGCAGGAATAGTTTAAAAATCTCTAAAATAGTTTCTCAACCTCAGTACCACTGGCATTTTGAGCTTGATAACTTTGTGGCAGACACTGTTCTGGACATTATGGGATGTTCAGCAGCGCCCTGGCCCGTACATACTAACTGCCAGTGCCTCCTTCCTAGTCATTGTAGGAGGTAGCTCCATGAAAGGGGGAAGAACCATGTTCCCAGCCCCCTCTTAGTGATGGGTGGGGCTGAGGGGACAGGTGAAGCTATGTAGCACAGGAGGCAGGTGGGCTCAGGGAGAGATGAGTGAAAAAGAAGGACTCTCTTGCTTGTTGGTTTTGGATTTGCAACAGGGACTTAGGAGACACATGGAGAAGAGACATATAGAGACAATTGGAAGAGACATGTGAGTGAGAGACTGGGTAGGCTGACGATGGCAACCATTACCTTGCTATGTATTTTAGTTCTGCTCTTTTTGTCCTGGCTTTCTAAGACCTGCTTCAGAATCTCTTTCTTATGGTTCCCCACCAGGAGGTGCCTTAGATTTGTAGCAAGGTTTTGGGCCTCAAATACACTGCTTTGTGTTGACCCTGCTTGGATAGGCATTTATATCAAGGGGCAGGGTAATTTGGGTGTTTTATTGGGAAACTATTATCCTCTCTTCTCTTCCCATACACACTATTCTATTTAAGTTCTTTCATGTTAAGTGTCTCCTTTGCCTTTGTGTGCAGAGATGACTGGAACACTTTAGCATGTACAAGCCTGGGGTTCCCGGGGTTCCCCTTGGTCACATCATGATAAACAAAAATGTGTCCAGACATGGCCAACTGTCACTTGGTGGCAGGAGGGAACACAACAAAGCTCACCCCCTTGCGAACCAATACTAGAGTATATTCAACAATATAAAGCACATGTCTTAGAGCAGTTATTCAGTCAATGGAATTGTCCAAAGACTCAAACAGCATCTATTTCCTTTTTAAAATCTAAATTTGACTGGGATCATTTAGTTACAATTTGAAAAAAAAAAAGGTAAAGGGAGGGAGGGAGAGAGGGAGGGAGGGAGGAAGGAAGAAGGAAGGGAGGGAGAGAGGGAGGAAGGGAGGAAGGGGAAAATATTTTTTTATACAAGAATTCTTTATCATATAACAGGGAACCAGCTCCGCTTGCCCTGTAAGCTACAGCACTTTCAGTTTCACAAGCTAAAACACAGTAAATGAAACCTAGAAACTTTCTCTAAAAAACCTTTTTCTTTAAAAGAGCAAAGAAAATTCCTTTCAGTGGCTAATGATCCACGATACTTTCTTATGTATTACATGTGGATTAACTCAACTGCTTCCTTTTCTCACCTCTGAAATGAATTTTGTTGGCGGGAAGAAAAGATGGATAAAAGGAACTGGAAAAATCTATTCACCCTCCTTATGAAAATTGGTTTTAGTGTTTATTTACATGCAGCACTTTGCTAGATGGGACATTCGTTGTTATCATACTCATTCCTTTTTGTTTCTTTCACAAAACTCCACATTTTCTTTTATTCAAAAAAAAAAAAAACCAATCAAAGCCAACCTCACTAGGGCTCAGAATGATGCTAATAAAGCTAACACAGCAGTTCGAAGATTGATGAGGAGGACAAAGAACTGGTCACCCAAGTAATAATCAGACTGTAATATAGTCAAGAAAGTGTTTATTTGAAAATAGGGATCCTGATTCAGTTACACAACCAGGGGGTGATCCCAAGTTGTGACAGGGAACAGGGAATTTTAAAATGATCCAGCTAGGAAGGGGGCTGAGCACATGTGGGTCATTTGTTTTGAAAATGTTGGATTGGTTTAATCTTATGATTGGTCATCAAGAGTCTTTGGACAAAAAGCTGTCATTGGGGTCTTTTATAGTAATCAGCAGATGGTTTCCTGTTTCTTTCATAGTCACTGATAAGGAGAAAACAAGGAGGAATCAAGCTCTACCTAACAACTCCCCCATGCTTATCATGGCAAGCTGGAATCTGTTTGATTCAAAGTAGGTTCCAAAAACTCATACTTAATCTCACCAGCAAAATGTAATTCTGATCCCAATATAGAATCGATGAGTCCTTGAAGCAAAAAATAAAATACATGGGTATCATTAAATATATTAAATGGTCCAATAAAAATTCAGTGCTACAGTTAGGAATATCAATCTAACATCCAATAAATCAACACAAATTTCCCCTTCACTTTCCTGGAATATATGTTCATGGTGAACAGCAAATCTTTTTGCAATCAGTTTTGTGCATTTCCTCACTGACAATGCTACCCACATGTAGCAATGGCCCCCCACCCAATCTCTCTCTTCTCTCCAAAACTCCCCTAGAACTCTACTTCCAATTCAGCCCACGTAGTTCTCTCATTCTTCCTCTTTGCAAATGTATTTTTCTTGTCACAGTAGTCCTCAATGCTGTCTGTGTCTACCTAGGTATGAACACACAGCCTCCTAATATGGTGTCAGGAATCTTTTAAGTAAGAATGACCAAATGTCTACTATTTGTAAATAAAAACAAAAAGACAGAAACTGCGAATACTCTTGTGAATACGTGAATATGTATAACAAATACATAATGTGGCACAAATTAAAGTGAGGGAGCTGTCTGAATTATTGAATAATGAAACATGGAACTAATCCTAGAGTGAAGTATGTGAAATGTTTATCAAATATGAAGATAATTTTAATGAACTTCACAAGAATTGGCTTAGCTAAAGTATGTTCCACCCATACTTTTATGACTGTTTATACCGAGATAAAAAAAATCAAGGCGGCTAATCCTTTCATTCAATATCCTGCCTTTATTTACTTATAAAGCATCAGGAAGATGCCAACCTCTATTTGATATGGTTTATACAGTGGCTTCCAAAATTGCATGAGTGGTTAAGTCCTGAAGGAGTTTAGATAGCGGTTCACCACTTTTAAGCTTTTAAAATGTTCTCCCTCATATTCTTCATGCTTTGAAATATTTGTCATAAGAAAACAACTGCTTTAACGCTGAAAATTTATAAGAATGGTCAAAACTTGGAACAGCAACAACGCCAAATACTATGAAGATGTGAAGCAACAGGAATTCATTGCTGATGGAATACGAAATTACACAGGCATTCTAAAGATGATTTGGCAGTTTCTTACAAAACTAAGCATACTATTAATATATGAGCAAAATCATTATATAGACAAAATTATAATATAAAGATAGACAAAAAGCAGATGGGTCAGCAATATTCTCTCTGCAAGGTGGCTGGATATTCACCTAAAACTCAGCGATTCCATCACTGATTTTTAAAAAAGGGACAGTAACACATATGATAAGTAAGAAGTGTCTGCTATTACCCTTTCAAACAAATGACTGGAGATAAGATTGTCTTTACTCAAAGATTCATTTGACCTTGAAATGTTTTTCTTTCTAGCTGGAAAAATAGAAACTTCAGGGTCCCAGTATTTGGAGTAGAGAACTGGATCAGGATCCACATGACCAGTCTACACACTGAGGTGACCATTCTTCTGCCTGAATGCTTAGTCAAACCACACAGTTACAATCTATGGACACATTTGTATCATCGCACACTAAGGAGTCTCAGATTCTGCTAACTGCGGAACTATGCAGAAAGAAGGACACACTAACCCGATTAATCAACTAAAATGGTTGGACCTCTGTCATATGATTTTTTTTAGACACATAAATGGTATTTTTGGAGAAATCAGATTTTAAATACCAAGATAATAAAATCTCAACTCATGACTTCTAATAAAGAAGTCAGAACATGAATTTATCTAACTATAGCGACATTTCAAATATTCATAAAGGAGATGATCCATGTGAATAACCTTAAAATCTATAAAACACTTATGGAAAATAAGGTATTATTATTGTTTGAGGTTATAATAAGTCAGAGCAATATTAAATATCCAGAGAAAGTAAATCCACATACAGAGAAAGCAGGGGAGAGGTCCCACAGGCTACAAAGAGCAGAATGGGAGGTGCCTGGTTAATGGGTATATGTATCCTTTTGGGATGATGAAAATGTTTTGGAAATTGATAGAGATGATGGTTGCTCAAAACTGTGAATATATTAAATGCTGCTGCACTGCACACTTTAAAATGGTTAATTCTATATTATGTGAATTTTACCTCAATCTAAAGAGTAAATTAGGAACAGGTACCTGCCATATTTCAGAAAATTTTTATATAAAATGTGTGACATACATATACATATCTTAAATATATAAATATAGAAGCATCAATGCTAGAAGGGCCAGTTGTTCAAAACTGTTCATTCCCAAACATTTCCAGCAGCTGTGGAGGCACCATCCAACTTGAAAGAGAAAACTTATGCTTGGACATATACTGTGATTGGGGAGTTTTTGGATTTAAGAATTCAAATGTCTAGCTAGAATTAAATTGGTACAGTGTGACCCAGAAAAGTGAGATGAAGTTGACAAAACAAAACAATTAGTTTAAATATCAGGAGATACTGCCTAATGGTGAAGTTGACTGCAAGCTGCAAAGAGCTGCCAAAAGAGGTTGTCCAAATCCCGTAATTTGGATCATTAAAAATGGATCCGAGAAAAAGAAAAAGAATCTGGAACAAGGGATGGAAAAACTCTGAACACTCATTTCACATTGGCAAGGGTGGGATGCAATGACTTCATAGGTGTTTGAGTTTCTAGAGCCAGTCTGCAATGGCTCTGGCTTTCTTATAGCTTGTACATAAAACCTTAGATTTGTTTTAGTCCTTTCTACTGAAGAGTGCATTTGGGGCAGGATTCGAATCATGAAGGATGAAAGACACTTCAGGAAAAAAAGAACACCAACCTTGAATTCAACTACTGGAAACAATCAAGTTTATAAAACTGTTACATACTATTTTTTTTTTTTGGCCTCTGGTCTCAGCATAAATGGATTTTATTTTTCAACTTGTTTCTCCAGTCATTTTTAACAAAAAGTCCAAATAATGATGTTCTCTAGGATGCATGACATTTCAGGTCACAAAAACATATGAAGTCACCATTCTCCCTATGGAGAGGATCAGGAGAACCAGCCTAGACAAACACACTGGGGACAAAGAATGAATGCCCGCGACTACCGCACCCCCAGCCCTTAGAACACTTAGCTTAGAAGGTAGTTGCAATAGTGAGCCAGAGAAACTGTCTCATTGCTTCCTCATTCAGATACTCTTATTGTTCCTCGGGAGAGGAAGATGGTTAGTGATAATATAGTATGAGTTAACACTTACTGAGTAATTTCTGGGGCAGAGAGAGAAATAAGTTAAGCACATTGCCCAGCATTGAAGAGGTGGTTAACTGTGATTCTGGGCTAAGTACCTGGCAGACTGGGCACCCACTAGGTATTTCTACCTTCCAGAACACAAAAAACACATAGCATCTCTCCAGACCAAGAGGATCAGAAAAGGCTTCCTGGTAGAAGTTATTTTTTTTTTTTTTTATACAGCTGGGGTACAGGCCAGAGGTGTGGGGCGGTGAGAGGCTTCACCAGAGACAGAGTGGGGAGCAGAACAGGCAGATCAGAAATACACTGCTGAGGGGAGCAGTGGGCGAGGCAGGAGAGGTCTGCCGCACCATGTGGGATTCTCCCCGGCTGGGTGTCGAACTCGCATCGCTGCTGCGAACAACTCCACAGCCCAGCGCTTAACCGCTGCGCCACCAGGGAGGCCCGGCTTCCTGGTAGAAGTTATACCTGACACAAACCTTATAGGATAAATAGAAGCTCAAAGAGGTAAAAGTCTGGTCCAGAGCAGGGACTGTCATGAGCTAGTGTTTTAGGCTATGAGACAACGTGGTAAATTTCAGTGCTCTCAAGGTGAGCTGTATTTTTGGACACTGAAGGTAGAAAATAAATGGGTTTCAATTTAGAAAGAAGTGTCAGATCATAGATGAATTTTCTGTTGCACAATGAAGCTCCTATCTTATCATAGACAGAGGAAGACACTGACAGAGTTTACACAGAGGAAATGAAAATGATTTTAGTTTTTTCTCCTTGATGACAGTACAGAGGATGTGAGGTGGGGGGGCATGGTTGTAATTGAGATCGTTTTGGGATCGCTGTGGTAGTTCATGGGAAGGAAGGTATAATGTGAATCATGACACTGGAGAAGTGGGGGAAAAATCAGGAACACTTAGGAAATAATTCGTAGAATGAAATGATACAGGCAATGATCAAACAGAAGTAAAAATCATCAGATCTCTGATGATTGCAACTTGGGTAATACAGCAAAGAAGCAGGTAGAGCTAAGGTTATTTCTGTTTAGGGTACAGAGGTTTGAGGTCTTGTGGAAAGCTACCTGGAGCATTTTGACAAGCTCTTGAGTCAAGAAGTTTAAAAACCAAGGGAATATTCAGGGTTAGAGACACAGACTTATGACTTATCCACATATCCATTCGCTCACTGAGTGGTCATTGGAAGAAATAGGCTGCTACTTCAAGAGCAAGAAGGATCTATAAGTCATAACAAGGAATTCCAACTTTGCCTGTGGTGACCAGGGGATGAATGATGGGATTAAGAAGCCTATTAAGCCTAATAATAAGCCTATTATTAATCCTATTAAGACACATAGGTTCAAACTCAAATTTTAAAAAGAACCCTTTGAGAAATATGCAGAGATAGATAAGAAAGGAGAAGAGAGTCCAGGGAAAGTGCACACACTCACATTGTTGAGCAGCCAGCCTAGGCGAGAATTTCAGGGGTCGTCAATATCAGCCTAAGGAGTGAGCAGAGGAAGGAAAGTCCCCAGATGTGATCAAAGCAGAAAGATTGGAGAGGGCGCTACCATGAACATGTAGGGAGCAGATACCAAGGGAAAGTTGTTAACAAATCAAATAAGTGTCAGTGAGAAGCCCAGTGAGTTAAATACTGAGGCATATTGGTGCCTAACAGTAATTACTTCCATGATGTCTTTTGTCAGGCCACAATGGAGAAGAGATCTATTAATAAGGAAGTGGTATAAACTGATCTTTAAAGAAGCTTAGTTTTAATAGAAAGGACAGAGATTAAGAACCAAAGGGTAGAGAGCCTCGCTGGTGGCACAATGGGTTAAGTCTCAGCACTATGAAGCTATCAGCAGCCACTGCAGCACGAGTTAGGTCCCTGGCCAGGAAGCTTCCCACATGGTGCAGCAGACCTCTCCTGCCTCACCTGCTGCTCTCCTCAGCAGTGTGTTTCAGTCAATCTGCCTGTTCTGTTCCCCACTTTGTCTCTGGTGAATCCACTTCCCCTCCCCCTCCACCTCTGGCCTGCACCCCAGCTCATGTATGCATAAATAAATCTAAAAAAAGAACAAAAAAAGAGTGAACCAAAGGTTATTTTCCTTAAGATGGCAGAAACTGGAACTTTTTTTTTATATACATACAAGCTGGGGTACAGGCCAGAGGCGTGGGGGCGGCGAGAGGGTTCACCAGAGATAGAGTGGGGAGCAGAACAGGCAGATCGGAAATACACTGCTGAGGGGAGCAGCGGGCGAGGCAGGAGAGGTCTGCCGCGCCATGTGGGATTCTCCCTGGCCGGGCGTCGAACTCGTGTTGCCGCTCCTGACAGCTCCACAGAGCAGTGCCCAACCGCTGCGCCACCAGGGAGGCCCAGAAACCGGAACATTTTTATAGGCTGAGAAGAAGCAAGCATGAAAGAGTAGATAAAGGTAAAGTACAAAAGAATTTTAAGGAGTCAGAAAAGGGAGAAGGTTGACTTCTTATCTGATAGCATTATTGTCCTCTTTTTTCAGTATAAAAAATTTTAGTGGATTATTTAAGCTAAATTTAGCCTGGATATCTTCATATGGGCATATCAGATTTATCCTTATTTTGGACTGTAATTCCAAATCTCTTTAAAGTTCTCCTGTGCACTTGCTAAATATTTGTGGCCTGCCTCTGTATAGAAGTGTTTGTGGGATTGATGGCTGTATTGCTAATCCATCTTCCAGACATTTTCCTTCTCAAAATCACTTCAAATCCACTCTCTGCTCTGCCACAGCCTGCTTCCCACTGCTTGAAACTTTTGTTTTATTTTTACATTAATTTTGCATATAGTTACCAGAAAATACTAGTATTGACTGCCAAAGCCATGAAAGAATGTCTTATGTGAAAACCATTCAGAGAGGAAGAACTATACTTTCCCAAAGGCTCCACAAACTTCCTTCTGTGAAGATAAAGGGACTTCTGAGGGCAGGAAAGGCTGGGTCTCCTGTAGGCCCTGGAGAATCTGGATGTGGTGATGCTGAGGAGAGTAGAAATGGAAGTCTTAGTAGTCACTTTGCTCAGTGAGGAAGAGTTATTTTACCCATGAAGGAGAATAGAAACGCTCAGGAGTGTAGGATATGAAAAAAAAATGGAGCGACATAAAAAGGATTTCTTTTTAAACAGGAGCTATTATGAGATGTGGACTGAATTCTTGGTGGTTTTAAAGAGAAGCAAATTCTATTGATATTATTTTTTACTTCCTTTGGTTTGCTTGGCAATATGGTTTTGACTGTCATATTAATGTGAGACCTTGGTATATGCAGCCTCAGGATTAATTTTACCCCATAAAAATAAATTTGCCTTAATATTTCTTCAAAAAAAAAAAAGCATGAAGAGATAAGCAGTAGATATGCTAGAGTCTCAGTAAAGGCCAGTGTGGGAGTTGGAAAGAACCCACAGATCAAGTCTAAGAGTAGTTACTGAACTCTTGGTTTCTCTTCCAACATTGGAGATCAACAATCCAAATTTAAAATATTAAGGTATCCAGGAAAACATGGGTCAATGAGAAAAAAATGTCAATCTGGTGCAAAACAGATGTATTTTCCAAGGGTGTTCCATGATGTGTGTCTATCTGGACTGGCACTTAACCATAGTCAATGACTGGAGAATGAGTAACAAGTTAGAGCTCCAGGGACCTGGCAAGAGTGGGGAAAGGAAAAGTCTGCAGAAAAACAAGTAGTTAAGGACAGAGCTTTCTCCTAGAGGGAGCAGAAGGGAGGGATGCAGATAGGTCCATTCAGGGACAAGGCAAAAAGACTGCTGATTGGAGAAGTCTGCCATCCCAGTCTTTCTATCTCCTTTTGTAGATATGGCTACCAAACCACCATCACTTCTTATTTTTTAAAAAAGATTTATTTATGTATACATACAAGAGCTGGGGTGAAGGCCAGAGGTATGGAATGGTGAGAGGATTCACCAGAGACAGCGTGGGGAGCAGAACAGGCAGGTCTACTGAAGTACACTGCTGAGGGGAGCAGCAGGTGAGACAGGAGAGGTCTGCTGCACCATGTGGGAAGCTCCCTGGCCAGGGATCGAACTCGTGCTGCAGTGGCTGCGGACAGATTCATAGTGCTGAAACTCAACCCCTTGTGCCACCAGGGAGGCCCACACCATCACTTCTTATTCTTTTACTTTCTATCTTGTCGCAGTCTTATATTTTAGGCATGCCTTTTGTAAATAAATATAGCTTAATTTACATTACAATGTCATAATCTTTATCACTTAGTTGGCTAATATTATCCATTTACAGTATTTGTTATTTGATTAATTTTAAATCAGGATTTATTTCTGCCATTTTATCTTGTACTTTCTATTTGCTTCTCATTTTTCATATTTCACTTTTTCTTTCCTTTCTATCTTTTCAAATTATTTTCTTCTGCATTTTAAATCTTTCTCACTCACATTGAAGTTGTGCATTTAATTTACATTCCCTTGCTATCTACTCTATAAACCTGCACATGAATATGTGATTCCAAATTCTAGGAAAAATCAATTATCTTTTTTGTGAACTTATGTTCACTGGAACTTTACTAAATTTCCTTAAAGACTGGGCTTAAAGTGAAGTTTTCTAGAGAAGATTTGTATTTGATTATTTTTTTATTTTTTTAATTGTCATTTATATCTTTTACATTATTGTGTATTCCCCGTAGGTTACCCACCACCAGTTCACCCGTGAACCATCACCATAGTCCCTCATGCTCTTTTCTCCCCTGTTTTGAGCCCTTGCCCTCCCCCTCCCTCGCTGAATGTCTCTCTCTTATTTGATTCCCCTCTATTCCTGCTATAAGTGAAACCATTTGATATTTTTTCTCTTTAAGACACTACCAGTCTAAGACCACTTAGAACTTGGAAATTCAAATGCAAATCTACATTATTGATTAGTATTTCTCTGAATTTACTTCCTGTTTCCCTCTTGATACTCCTTTTGATTGCTTGTTTGATTTTTACTTTTATTTAATTTTGTCTTGTTTTAGTTTATCTTTTAATGAAAGGTGTTCTTTGGAGTTAAGTAATCTAGGCACTGTGTAAGGAGAGGGCATTTTCCAATCTGATTCCTCCATTAGAACAAGCTATGTCTTTGCTGTTTCTCACCCCAAAAAATAAATGACCCCTTTCAATCTGTAGATTAACAGAGATTGTCATTGCTTGCTCTCCAGACTCATCACTTTTTGTCACCTTTCTTTTTTAATTTCTGAGAATTTCATTATCAGTTTTTTAAGTCTAACTGTTGTTTCAGTAATGGACTTTTACCTCCTAATCCATCCTTTTACAATTCCCTTAAACAATAATGACTCCCTCCTGCAAGTTCCCATAATCTTTACTTCTACCCCATATGCGTGAAACTTTTATATTGCACATACATGTCCTGTCAAACTAAGTGACCTGAAACTCATTAATGGGTTCATAACTTACAACAAATCATGCAGAAAATGAAAAAAAATACTACCTAAAACATTTCCTTCTGAGGGGGATTAGCACCTATACGAAGAAATGTCAGGGATTCTTCCAGACCTTTGTGGTTTGTGGAATAGAAAATTCAAGCAGAGTGGTGGGTTTAGGGCATGCACAAGTGGACCAGGAACCAAGCTTTATTCATATCTCAACAAATATTTATTCAACACATAATGGGATATTGGGAATCAAGACTGAAAAGAGCAAAATCATTGTTCACAATAGAGCAAGAATTTGGAGTTCTTGAAGGCAACTTGGGAGGAAAGAATGAGGAAGAGAAAAACAGAACTAATGCAGGGAAGGAATACCAAGATGCTGCATAGTCTGCCCATGCTAATAGCAAAATTCCTGGAGGAAGGACGTCTGGGAGCTATCTAAGAGCAGCAACATTGCATTTTAAGTTGCTTGCATTAAGAGAACTCCCCTATCTTTGCAAATTTTAGCTGAGAATGATGCATTTGTGGGTTCAGTATGTGCACAAATCAAGGAAAGGGGCTAAATTTTATGCCTCATTTGAATCCTTTTGGAAGAGGGACAATCTGATCAGCCTGGTGGAATGATTTTCCAAATAGATCCCTGTCAGTAAAAGCAGAATATTGGCATCAGTAGTAAGCACGAAAGCATAAGATACTTAAGAATTCACAAAATTTTGAAGATTTAGACATTAAAAAAAATTGATCACAAAACATTTAAATCATGGGCCTCCCTGGTGGCCCAACGGGTTAAGACACAGCACTGTGAAGCTGTCAAGAGCCACTGCAGCACGAGTTCTATCCCCGGCCAGGGAGCTTCCCAGATGGCGCAGCAGACCTTTCTTGCCTCGCCCGCTGCTCCCCTGAGCAGTGTATTCCAGTCAATCTGCCTGTTCTACTCCCCACCCTGTCTCTGGTGAATCCTCTCACCTCTTCCCACACCTCTGGTCTGCACCCCAGTTCTTGTATGCATAAATAAATATTTTTTAAAAACATTTAATTAATGCCAAAAAATATATAAAGTTGAATACACTGACTATCCACATATATCCCAGCCAAACTAAGAGACACATTATCAATATATTTGAAGCTCCATTTGTATTTTCTCCAATAACATTCACTCTAGATATAACTTCCATCTTAGGATTGATGTTATCCCCAAGGCATTGGATTTTCCATAAATGGCAAAATATTGTTAAGTTCAATCTTGTCTCCATCCAAAGAGGAAAGGCAATTCTGACATGTCAGTTATCAATGTAACTGACATGTCAGTTAGCATCCCAGTGCTAAGCAGACTGTCATAGTATATACAAATCATACACTAAACAAACACATGCATATATGCACACACATACATAAAACATTTATACATAAAAGACAAGCATTTATAGGCATGTAAATATAATGTACATGTGCACCTTGAGTATTTATTCCCCAGCTCTCAGGTTTCCTCAACTCTTTCATTTTAACAAATAAATACAAATCAATACATTCATTAAAATAGTCTTCTTAGGGTTTAAAAACACTCAAATATGTAACATATTTTGTGATTTCCCTGAAAACCACTAAACCAATTTTATTTTTGGCACTAGCCACCCAATTACAGCACTTAAAATTAAAAGTTCAAATTGCTTTGGGTTTTCTGCTCAGTTGCAATTAATTTTGAAACTCATATACACTAGGACATGTTTTTTCATATCTCAGTATCTACTAAACACCATTAAGTGCCATTATCCATTGTTTGAGATCATCTAAGACACTATTTTTTTGTGCAAACACTGAATACTTTTATTAGCAGATATCACATTTAGAATATTAGGCAGTCAGCCTGAAAACATGCAAAATTAATTTCTTTTCAAGTTTGTCCATTGTGGATGGGGTAGAATACTAAATTCTCTTTCTTTTAAAAGATGCTGCCAGCAACTCGTGAAAATATCTTAAGCACCGAAGCAGGAAATAGGCAGAGTCCTTATCTAAGGAGCTTGTATATTATGATTGCTGATAACAAACAGTGCTGTTTCTGAAGGTGATTTTCAAAGTTGGAGCTACAGGCATCCAGAAAGAATTGGTGCATCCAAACGAATCTTAGGATCCAAATCCAGAGGAAAAGAAAACTTCCCCTTGACTGTCTCTACTGCGACATGATGGCTTTCAGGAGTCTCACAGACTCACCCCATTGAGTCAAAAAGTGCACCCTTGGGGAGGTGTGGGTTGTGGAGGGACCACATTCATTAAGAACCAAAGCAGCTTTAAGTAGGCAACATCTTTTCAGAAGACACTCAGACCCAGGGAGGAAATAAAGCACCTGTATTGAAGAGGGAGTCTTTCCAAGGGCTTGGGCTTGGGCCCAGGATACTAAAGGAGGAAATGAGACTCTAATCTGGGATTTCAGTGTGGGAAGATTTTATTGAAGAGGACAGGCACTGTGCACTAAAGCCTAAAGGCTGTGCCAGGAGGAATCTCTTAAACTGGCATGGCTGAAGTGAAAGGAGCTTGTAGCAATATAGAGCAGAGAGCAGGCGGGAGGACAAGAAAAGCAGGTGGGAGCAGAGACCTGGGACTTGAAGGCCAACTTCAAAGCAAACAGTAGAGAATTTATTTTCCTTTTTGTCAGGAGAGGAACAGGATGAAAAGTAGCATATTAGAGGAATGCAGATAAACTGTTGTGGAAGGAAGACACATACGTCATATTTTTCACATGCCTTCCTTATGTTTCCATTCTTGGGTGATGGCATCTCCTTATGATACACTGGGATTCAAATTAATCATCCTCAATTCCTTCTTAGAACTCCTGCTCCCAACCACATCCTCACAATCTGATTTTCAGGCCCTTAGCACTGTGCCTCACCACCCAGCAGAGAGCTGTCACTTAGGAAGTGTCTGTTTAACAAATGAGAAGATGAATGAGAACAATAGGACGAGTGAACGACAGAACATAAAAGAGAGAGAAGAGGCTTCTCATTTCCTTCCCTTCCTTTCCTTTTCCTGAGGTCCCTTCTCTAGCTTTTCCATTTGGTCTTTCATCTTCTCCAATCCACTCTTCATATGACAACCAGAATTGCTGTGCTTGAGCATAATGCCAATCATGGCACTACCATGGTACAAACTCAAACCAAGGCACAATAAGTCTGTGAATTCTTGCAGGAAAAGTGAAGCAATAACAGAACAAGGTTTTCTGAGATGTGGTTCCTTTAGCCTCACTTCTTAATATCTCCCTCTGCTTCTTCCGCTACAGCCGGTCAAATAGAATCTTCCCTTATTGCATTGCTAGTGTCTTGAAAACTAAATAAGTTTAAACAAAAAGTGCTTACAAAGTCTCAGATACGCTTTAAGTTCTTAATAAGCACAAGTTATGTTGCTGTTATGATTATTACTAATAATTATTATTCATGTTTCTGGATATTTTTCTTCCTTGTTTCCTATTACTCCTGCCAACTACCTACCAGCTCATCTCTTTCTGATAAAAGTCTATCTCTTGAATAAGGCCAAGTTCTAGTGTTCCCTCAAAGACTGAGCACCTTTCCTGATTGCCTAGTGAGGATCTCTCTTCTTTCTACCTGCTCCTAAGCTCACGAGGCACTTAAAACATTCTAGTGAAGAGGCAGCGTGGTGAGACACTTCCTGTACACACAAACTCTGTGCAGGGCAGGATTCAGGCATCATGAAGTGTCTATTTGAAGCTGATGCCACTCGTTCAAAGAGCCGTGAAGCCCATTCTTGGGTCATGTGCTCACCTTGCAGGGTGCCCAGGAAGGGGCCAGATGAAAACTGAATAAACAGTCCAGGCAACTTATTTCATAAGGTGTAGGGTTGAAGTCATCTGCTCCAGAGGAAAGAAAAGCTTTCCTCACTGCAACTTATCTACACTCACCTCAGAGGAAAACAAATATCAGTGTGGTGAGACATGCTTGCTTTTATACAACTCACCAGGAAATCAGATGAATCCAAGTTTCCCACATCAATGATGAAAAATTGAACCATCTCCCTCTCACCACACCAGCAGCTCTCAGGTCACCCACATTTCCTTTGGAGCTAGGAAAGCTGAGGTAGAACCAAATATTTTGTAAGCCAAACTTGAAGTCTGGAGTTTTACAAAACAAAAGAAAGGATTTTTTTTTTTTTTCTTGCTAGGAATGAAGGGGAAGAGGATACAGAATCACAAGAGGAAGGCTGGGGGTGAGGGAAGAGTTAGAACCAGGATGTGTTCCAGCCCCTGCGAGGCCCCCATCCCATGTGTGGTCCCAGCGGATGAGTCAATCAGAGGAAAGAACAATTCCCACCCTGGGCTTCATTGCTCTGTGGTGTCTACTCAACTGCTCAGTAAAAGAACTAAAGAAATCTTCCTTAGCTTACTGAGTGTCTGGTCTGAGGAGGGGCACAAAGAGTGGACAGTTCCAGTCCCTAACCCACCTGTGGAGCTCCTGTGAAGTTGAACTGAGGTGCATGTAAGGCCACCCCATGAGAATTTGAAGTGGCCCCACATGCCACCCAGAAGAACAGAAGAACCCGTGAACACACCTCATAGGCTTCATTCTGAGAAGTGTTCCCTGGAAAGGGCTGGGGTAGATGACCAGTATGACCAGTATAGCTAAGAAAAAAAAAAAACAAGTAACGTTTTGACTTCATGTTCCTCATACCCAGGTAGATCATAGGTCTCAGGGTCTTGGCCAGTAAATGTTTTTTGAGTTGAGTTGACAGTAGGCAGACGGCAAAGAGCTAACCAGTCAAGGAGGGATTAGCTGTTTGGGAAGTGTCCATGCACCGTCAATGAAACTTTGGGCGTAAAAGCACAATTTGAGGCTTTTGTGTGATGTTCCAGATTTCCATTTCACCTTCTCACTCCAGGAGAAGAAGGGACAGTCTGAGTGGATTTCCTGTTGAATGCATTATGGTGCTTCATTCCTTTGGAATCACCTCACTTTCTAAACATGGGGAGATGGGAATTCACCCAGTGAAGCAGAAACTCACATCTCCTAAAACCATCATAAAGTTCTTAAATCCCCTTAGAATTCACTTCCTGAGTTTCTCCATGGGGTGGTCAAGAGTGTCCTTGAAAATTAAACTAGACACAGGAAGTTCACTGAGTCCTTTTTTCCACCAGGTTTTGTATTCCTTGAAGACAAGATCCATATTTTGGCAGCACCTACAACATCTGTATGTCATAAATGCCTGATCGTTTGGTTGGTGCAGCCAAGAATTTCTAAGATATCTGTCAATATGCTCAGGCAAGCCTTTATGATCTCCACAGGAGGAGGTGTGGAGCTCATTCAGGAGCTCTCAGCTGAATAAGTGAAAAACTCCTCAGCCACAAAATTGCCCTCCCCTTGATGCAGCTATAGGATTTAAAATTCAAATACTATTCACATATTTCTTATTTGTTAAATGTAAAATGTTTGTCCTAGATCACACAGCAAATAATTTCATTCAATTTAGTTAATGAACAGTTATTTATCCTTCTTTACTTACAAATCACATATAAGATTTGAGAATGAGAGGACCACCTACAAATCTTGAGTTTATAACCTAGAAATCCTAAGATCTGGTGCTGTGTATCCTGGCTCAGCAGTTTACCAAAGTCTGACTTCAGTCAGGTCAGTCTGTCTCCCCATATGTAAAATGAAAGTAATAATAATTGTCACTCACAGGACTGCTCCAAGGATTAATTGAATAATGTCTGGACTTTGCACAGACTTTAACCCCTGGTTAGGGCTTGATGAATGACATCATTATTATTGTTTATATCTGGATTTAGCATTTGTTCTTCTTACCATAATGACAGTTGAAAAGCTTTTCCTGTGATATTAGCGGTGATTAATTCTCTGGGTCAAATAGTTTTAGCAGAGTAGTCAGTCGCTCATCTCTCTGGGCTCTCAGGAACAGAAGACAGAGGACTTTTGACACCATGGTATAAACTGGGAAGAAAAAGTGTCAGTGGAGGGTCATACACTGGTCATTAGCAAGCACCTGGGCATTAGGGCAGAGCAGACTCTCCCGGAAAGAGCAGTGATGACCTGATACAAGATCTGTAGATTCCATCGCTCACTTAGGTTCAACAATAATCACGCTTGAGTGAACAGTGTCATCCACAAATCTTCCTGTCCTTTCTCTGTGGTGCTCTGCAGGTTTGAGAAGTGGAGAGAAGTACTTTGTATTGTTTCTGCCACTTTTTTCTCACTTAAAGGGAATTCTGGGGGCCTCCCTGTTGGCGCAGTGGTTAAGCACTGCACTGTGGAACTGCTGGTAGCAGCGACTCGAGTTCGATGCCCAGCCAGGGAGATTCCCACATGGCGCAGCAGACCTCTCCTGCCCCGCCCACTGCTCCCCCCAGCAGTGTATTTCTGTCGATCTGCCTGTACTGCTCCCCACTCTGTCTCTGGTGAAACCTCTCACCGCCCCACGCCTCTGGCCTGTACCCCAGCTTGTATGCATAAATAAATAAATCTTAAAAAAAAAAACACAAAAAAACAGATGAATATGATGTTTAATAAAAAAGGGAATTCTGTAGGAGTGAATGTTGAGGTCAAAACCTTGACAATTTTAAGACATTGCTTTTCTTCAAATCCTTGAACAAATATTCACTCATTCATCATCTCATTCCCCCTGAGAGTTGAGAAAGCGGAGCCCAAATAGAAGTCAGAATGTTCTAATCCCACCTATAAATTACAGTGCTCGTGATATTTATTAACTGAAGGGTTTAAGACTTTAGGAAGCTTTTCTAAATGTGATCTCTCAATTCCTGTCATAGGATTTTCTCAAAACATAGTTGCAAAGAAAAAAAAAATAATGCCACACTGTCATGGTAAAGGAACCATCTCATAGATCAAAGGAGAAAGGCAAGTTGAGAGAGGAAAGGGAGAGAAAGAAGGACCCCAAGGAAAAGAAGTCAATTCTCATTCCAGACTTATTTAAACAATTAGTTTGCTACATTTTGAGTGGACAAGTGTTCATTGAAAAAACACTTGTCAACCACAAATATTTGAAAGTAAAACATTCTAAAGAGTCACTCTGGAGGTGCAATTGCATCTCTGTGCAATGAGTTATGCAACTGAAATGGTTTCAAAACCCAGCAGTGAAACAGATTAGATAGAGTGGGGACAGGAACAGAAAATGGAAACTTAGCAGTTAACTAATGCCCAGACTTCCCTGGGTGAGTCTGGGCTCAGAACATTTTATAAAATATGTCTTATGCAGTTACATGGAAAAAGATGTCATGGTCTTGGGGTGTCATTGTGGGCCGCTCTCTAGGAATTCCCCAGTAGGTTCCCTGTCCTAATATGGCATCATGTCTTCTCTTTCCACAAGACCCACACACCAGGCACATTGCTTTCCTTCTGCTTGTAGACTTTGTTTCAGGATTTCTCCGTTGTCCTAGACATCTTGAAAATGGGCCAGGCTGCAGATTCCCTTCTTTCTTTCTATTCCTTCAGCATCCCTCTCCCATCCTCAGCCCCCTTACCTTTTTAGGATTTTATTAATAACTACAGAAAAACAGACCAGAAAAAATAAACATGAGAGATAAGTGGTTGACATTAGCTTTGAAGTCACATAGTCATCCTCCTGAGCATAGAGAAAACTCTTATTACAGGTTGTGAAGTCCATGAAGAACCTCTGCCAGAAAACCAATGAAAACTTTTCCCTTACTTGGTATCAAAGAAAGTTCAGATCTAGGAGTAATAACAGAATGGACAATGGGAAATTCATAAATCTTCAAGGTCAACAAGCATAATCAAGGAAACTCCAGAGAGATACTCCCCAACTTAGGGTGTCCCTTTGGCTACTGAAAAGATCATCTTAGGCTGGGATAATGATGATGATGACAATGATGGTGGTGTTGGTGATGTAATCTATATCTACCTGACTTGGGGAAGGATCACCTATAGTGGTTGGACCAGTTCACATTCCCACCAGCAGTATAGAAGATTCCTTTTTCTCCACATCATTTCCAGCATTTGTTGTTGCCTGTATTTTTAATGTGTGCCATCCTCTCAGGTGTGAGGTGGTATCTCATAGTGGTTTTGATTTGCATTTCCTTGATTATAAGTGATGTTGAGCATTTTTTCATGTATCTGTTGGCCATTTGCTTTTCTTCTTTGGAGAAGTGCCTTTTGAGCTCTTCTGCCCATTTTTT